>BLSH010171077.1:556074-609151 GCA_018402905.1 Glandirana rugosa
TCCTAATAATATTAAGTGATACCATATCATAATATATATATATTTATTTCTATTTCCATTACATTATTATACTATGTCTCCCCCCCCTTTTGTTTTCTATCAAAACTACCATAATTGTCTTCTGTTCATTCCTTTCATCCCCCCCTCCCCCTCATTTGAGGTAAAATAGGTATGTGGAGCCTTTCTACACTAGATGGAGCTTTGGCTCATAGTTTGGAGTGATCAGCTCAACACATCGGAGATGGAGAGGTCCGTAACAATAGAGTAGCATTGCCCTCCAGCATGGAACGCAGAACGGTGTTTCTGCTTCCCAATGGGCGCTGGACATTGAGATCGAGGCTTGGAGCACAGCAGGGGGCGGTACAACGGGCTCCGTCCTTCGCGTGCGCTCCACAGAGCCGAAATTGGAATGTATGGAGGGAGAAATAGACAGAAGCAGTGTGAACGATCGGGAGACACCTACAGTAATATACAGTAACATATGAATCCACGATCAGCCTGTAGCAACGTGTCTTAAGTGGATACGCATATATGTATTGCTGGTATCCTTGTAAGGCTTTACAGTTAAAACACAACGGGGTAGTCGATTTTGTGGGGGTTCACAATCTTCCTACAGGTATATTCCTTCCACATGATTAGTATTATTTTTATTATCATAATACCACTAAGATAGTGGTTGCTTAATATAGTGCTTGTTACTGAATGTAACATTTGCAATTGGAATTAAAATTAAAACTGACAATGAGATTCCCCACCCCCAGTATAGATACATTTTTGGGGGAGTTTTTTGGAGGTATGCACAAGACCATAGGTTTTCCCATTGATGTTGGGGAGGTGGGTGTTTTGTGAGTGCAGGGTATGCAGACCAGTCACATTGTGGCTCACGACTGATGATGGGCGGGACCGCAGGTGACCCCACCCCCTTCCATTTTGCTTGCTGTGTGATATAAGGCTGAGGCCTTGACATGGTACATTAGGCTCTGAGGAAGAGGCTATGGCCTGGAAGCGCGTTAGCCAGCTTGTCTAGGACACCAACAGTGAACGGTGGATTGGATGTGTAGCCGTCAAGTGCTCGAAATGCCTGTTATCTGAACTTGTTTGTGATTAAGTTATTATGATATTACCATAAATACTTTTCCAACGAGTCCTCTCTTTGCATTAGGTGGCCAAAATATTTGAGTTTCAGCTTCAGGATCTGTCCTTCCAGTGAATATTCAGGGTTGATTTCCTTCAAGATTGACTGGTTTGATCTTCATGCCATCCAAGGGACTTTCAAGAGTCTTCACCAACACCATAGGTCAAAAGCATCAATTCTTCAGCGTTTAGCCTTCCTTATGGTCCAACTTTCACAGTCATAGGTTACTACTGGGAATACCATAGCTTTGACTATATGGCACTTTGTCGGTAGGGTGATGTCTCTGCTTTTTAAAATGTTGTCTAGGTTTGCCATTGCTTTCCTCCCAAGAAGCAAGCGTATCTTAATTTCATGGCTACAGTCACCATCTGCCATGATCACATTGTAATAGAATGTTATTAAAAATTACCTTTCCTTTTCAGTCTGCAGAGCTGCCATTTTCTGTAAAATGCAATGCAATATGACTACCTGGAGGTGTTCTGTACACAGATGGTGTACAGAGCACCCCTAAGATATGTCATTTCCTACTTCTTAAGTCTGCACTAAGATGCAAGCCAGATTTTTGGCATCCCCTGCAACAAAAATATCATTTTTGGCAAGATGTTCCCAAAGGGAAATCCCATCTAGAGGGATGCAGGCCTTGCCAATTTCCTCATTAGAGTCCTGCAGGTGCAGCTGCTGATTGAGAATTATAAAACCGCTCCAATGCAGATTCACTTTGCACATGGACACGGACAAGCAAACAACAATATATATCTTACACAAAAGGTAGGAATTTGAAACACAGTTTGTTAAAATCCTTGCAACGTACATTATTCACCCAGAGGGGAGGGTTTTTTTTCTCAACAAAAGTGGAGTTACTCTTTAAAGTAAAATTTAATGGTGGTCATGCAGAAGGTGGTCTGCACCAATTCAGCCTTTAGGCTCTGTATAGGGTTACCATAAGGCATGAGACTTTTTCACAGCCTGGCCACATAGAGAGGTCCAACATGCAGGGAGCACCGTCATGCATTCTAGGAGCAGAATTTTCACATCTAATTTCCTAACGACCTATTACACTTTTGAAGGCCCTGGAGCACCAGGACAATGGAATTACCCACAAAATTACCCCATTTTGGAAAGCAAACACCCCAACGTATAATCTATGAGGCATTATGAGTCTTTTGAATGGTTCATTTTTTTCCACAAGTCTTCGAAAAACGTGGAAAGAAAATGAAAACGCTTTTATTTTTACACAAAGTGGTCAATTTATAAGATATTTCTAACACATAGCATGCACATATCAAAAATGACCCCCCCAAAATATATTCTGCTACTCATCCCGAGTATGGCGATATCACATGTGTGAGACTTTTACACAGCCTGGCCACATAGAGAGGTCCAACATGCAGGGAGCACCGTCAGGCATTCTAGGAGCAGAAATTTCACATCTAATTTCCTAAAGACCCATTAAACTTTTGAAGGCCCTGGAGCACAAGGACAATGGAATTACCCACCAAATGACCCCATTTTGGAAAGTGAACACCCCAACGTATAATCTATGAGGCATTATGAGTCTTTTGAATGGTTCATTTTTTTTCACAAGTCTTCAAAAAACGTGGAAAGAAAATGAAAACGCTTTTATTTTTACACAAAGTGGTCAATTTATAAGATATTTCTAACACATAGCATGCACATAGCAAAAATGACCCCCCCAAAATATATTCTGCTACTCATCCCGAGTATGGCGATATCACATGTGTGAGACTTTTACACAGCCTGGTCACATAGAGAGGTCCAACATGCAGGGAGCACCGTCAGGCATTCTAGGAGCAGAAATTTCACATCTAATTTCCTAAAGACCCATTAAACTTTTGAAGGCCCTGGAGCACCAGGACAATGGAATTACCCACAAAATGACCCCATTTTGGAAAGCAAACACCCCAACGTATAATCTATGAGGCATTATGAGTCTTTTGAATGGTTCATTTTTTTTCACAAGTCTTCGAAAAACGTGGAAAGAAAATGAAAACGCTTACCACATGTGTGAGACTTTTTCACACCCTGGCCACATACAGAGGCCGAACATGCATGGAGCACTGTCAGGCGTTCTAGGAGCACAAATTACACATAAAATTTCCTTCATACCTATCACACTTTTGAAGGCCCCGGGGCACCAGGACAGTGGAATTACCCCCAAAATGACCCCATTTTGGAAAGCAAACACTCGAGGTATATTCTATGAGGCATGGGCTGCAGATAGGTACTCGGGTACTCTAATGGGCTGCAGATAGGTACTCAGGTATTCTGATGGGCTGCAGATAGGTACTTGGGTACTTTGATGGGCTGGAGACAGGTACTCGGGTAATCTGATGGATTGGTAAAAGGTACTTGGGTACTCTGATGGGCTGCAGACAGGTACTCGTTTACTCAGATGGGTTGGTGACAGGTACTCGGGTAATCTGAAGGGCAGGTGACAGGTACTCGGGTACTCTGATGGGTTGGTGACAGGTACTCGGGTATGCTGATGGGCTGGTGGCAGGTACTTGGGTACTCAGATGGGCAGGTGACAGGTACTTTGGTAGGCTGATGGTCTGGTGACAGGTACTCGGGTACTCTAATGGGCAGGTGACAGGTACTCGGGTACTTTTCTGGGCTGGTGACAGGTACTCATGTTCTCTTTTATGTGCAGGTGACAGGTACTCGGGTACTTAGATGGGCTGGTGACAGGTACTCTGGTACGCTGATTGGCTGGTGACAGATACTCTGATGGGCAGGTGACAGGTACTCGGGTACGCTGATGGGCAGGTGACAGGTACTTGGGTACTCTGATGGGCTGGTGACAGGTACTCTGATGGGCAGGTGACAGGTACTCGGGTACTCTGATGGGCTGGTGACAAGTACTCGGGTACTCTGATGGGCTAGTGACAGGTACTCGGATACTCTGATGGGCAGGTGACAGGTACTCTGATGGGCAGGTGACAGGTACTCGGGTACTCTGATGGGCAGGTGACAGGTACTCGGGTACTCTGATGGTCTGGTGACAGGTACTCGGGTACTTTGATGGGTTGGTGACAGGTACTTGGGTACTCAGATGGGATGGTGACAGGTACTCGGGTACTCAGATGGGCAGGTGACAGGTACTCGGGTATTCTGATGGATAGGTGACAGGAACTCGGGTACTCTGATGGACAGGTGACAGGTACTCAGATGGGCAGGTGACAGGTACTCTGGTACTCAGATGGGCAGGTGACAGGTACTCGGGTACTCTGATGGACAGGTGACAGGTACTCGGGTACTTTGATGGGCAGGTGACAGGTACTCAGGTACTCTGATGGGCAGGTGACAGTTACTCTGATAGGCTGTGACAGGTACTTTGATGGGGTGGTGACAGGTCCTCTTTATTGGGGGGTGATCAGTGTGCTTGGTGTACAGTAGGCGGTAACGAGCTGTTACTGCAATCTCCCTGTCACACAAGATCTGTGTGTGACAGGGAGAACCGCGGTAACAGCTTGTTACCGCGGTTTGTTTACATCACATGACCGGCTGTGATTGACACAGCCGGTCACGTGGTAAAGAGCCAATTCTATTGGCTCTTTACACGGATCGGAGCTGGGCTTTGTCCGAGGGACAAGCCTCAGCCCCGATCGCCACGCTGCGCGCACGAGTGGTGTGCGCGGGAAGATCGGTAGTGACCGGCTGTGATTGGATGAGAGCCAGTCACGTGGTAAAGAGCCAATTTTATTTACCCTGTTCGGGGAGGGACACGACCCCCCCGGCAGACGAGCAATCCGTGATCAGGGCCCCGCAGTAGCGGCAAGAATCGGCCGACGCATATGACGTCGGCCCAGATCGACGAGCAGTTCCTGCCGACGTCATTTCACAATGACTTGGTAAGGAACTGGTTAAATCATAATGACAACAGAAACTACCCAAATGACCCTGATCAAAAGTTTACATACCCTGCTGATTTTGGCCTGATAACATGCACACAAGTTGACACAAAGGGGTTTGAATGGATATTAAGGGTAACCATCATTACCTGTGATCTGTTTGCTTGTAATTAGTGTGTGTGTAAAAGGTCAATGAGTTTCTGGACTTCTGACAGACCCTTGCATCTTTCATCCAGTGATGCACTGATGTTACTGGATTCTGGGTCATTGGGAAAAGCAAATGAATTGTCACAGGATCTGCGGAAGGTAGTCGAACTGTATAAAACAGGAAAGGGATATAAAAAGATATCCAAGGAATTGAGAATGCCAATCAGCAGTGTTCAAACTCTAATCAAAAAGTGAAAAATGAGGGTTTCTGTTGAAACCAAACCACGGTCAGGTAGACCAACTAAGGTTTCAACCACAACTGCCAGGAAAATTATTCGGGATGCAAAGAAAAACCCACAAATAACTTTAGGTGAAATACACGACTCTCTGAAAACATGTGGTGTGGCTGTTTCAAGATGCACAATAAGGAGGCACTTGAAGAAAGATGGGCTGCATGGTCGAGTCACCAGAAGAAAGCCATTACTACGCAAATGCCACAAAGTATACGTCAAACAGCACAGAGACAAGCCTCAAACCTTCTGGCACAAAGTCATTTGGAGTGATGAGACCAAAATTTAACTTAATACCATGTATTACCCCCTTTAACATCAATAACAGCTTGAAGTCTTTTGTGGTATTTGTGGATGAGGCTCTTTATCTTCTCAGATGGTAAAGCTGCCCATTCTTCTTAGCAAAAAGCCCAGTTGTGGCTGAAATTTTAGTTGGTCTACCTGACCGTGGTTTGGTTTCAACAGAACCCCTCATTTTCCACTTCTTGATTAGAGTTTGAACACTGCTGATTGGCATTCTCAATTCCTTGGCCATCTTTTTATATCCCTTTCCTGTTTTATATAGTTCAACTACCTTTTCCCGCAGATCTTTTGACAATTCTTTTGCTTTCCCCATGACTCAGAATACAGAAATGTCAGTGCAGCACTGGATGAAAGATGCAAGGGTCTGTCAGGAGTCCAGAAACTCATTGACCTTTTACACACACATAGTAATTACAAGCAAACAGATCACAGGTGAGAATGGTTACATTTAATAGCCATTCAAACCCCTTTGTGTCAACTTGTGTGCATGTTATCAGGCCTAAATCACGAGGGTATATAAACTTTTGATCAGGGTCATTTGGGTAGTTTTTGTTGTCATTATGATTTAAAAAGAGTAAACACAGTTGATTGATAATAATTGGCTTCAGCCAAACACTAACCATGAGTGAAAAAAAATGTTTTTGTGCTATCATTCATATTCTCTGAAAAATGGCCAAGACATCATAAATTCTGCCAGGGTATGTAAACTTATGAGCACAACTGTATATACATATATATATATATATATATTTTTTTTTTTTCTTTTTGTGTAAGGGGACTTCAGCTTTATTATTTCATTAATATGAGGTGTAGCGTGTGGTACTGAGGCGAGCGGTCTCCTGAGAATGTCCGAGTACTCAGCAGCAGTAATTCACCACTGCTTAATAAACAGACACCTCTGTGTTTCACTGATTTTCTGTTACTGTAATCTCGCTATGTCTCAGGAGATTACAGAACCAGGAGGCGTTCTCCACAGTTTGAAGTGTTTGTAGATTGCTTCACTCCTCAAAAGGAGAAGCGATCTACACCGTTTCATGAACAGGCACACAAAGGAGAGTGAGCCTAGCAGCGGTTATTTTCCACGATAAACAGACACCTCAAGGTCCGTCCGTACACACGATACGAAAATCGGCAGTATAAGTTCATCCGACGAACAATCTGCCGATTTTCGGATGGTTAGTATGGTGCTTTCGACAGCTGATTCCGATTTTTCGTCCAACAAAAAGCTAGATGCGCAGACTATGTAATTGTACGTGAACTCAACGTCTGATTTTCGTTTAATTAGTAAGGTTTTCATCCGAAAAAAATCATAAGGGCAAGACTACGCATGCTCAGAAACAAAAGAATACATACAAAGCTATTCAACACATTACGTCACTTCTGAAGTTGTATTCTGCCTTACGAGAATTTTCGTATGGTGAGTAACCGCTTCACTTTCGATATGAGACTAGTATGCAACAAAAAACGGATGAACGGTCGTCTGAAAATCTGATCCTGTGTACGAGGCTTTAAGCTTCTACAGATAGAGAAATGTGCTGTCAGCAGAGGTGTAGCTTGAAGCTTGTGGGCCCCGATGCAAAAGAACCTGCCCCACCACACACTGCTTCCACCGCACGCCAAGATATTCCAAGTCGCTAAAGAGTTATTTCAGATCTTTATTTTCATATTCAGAGGGTAATTCAAAATATTTTGGAGAAACTGTCCTCGTTCTGACATACCTCTCTAATTCTTTTGAATGCCCTGGAGGAGGGATAGGCAGCCTTTGAGAGGTGGAGATTCATCTGAACAACATGAAAGAGATCAAAGATCACTGGGGTTTGGCACCCTTTTTTAAAAAAAAGAAATTAACTAGCAAGGCCTAACTAAATAGCAAGGAAACTTTAGAAAAATATAACAAATGTCACTGTAAAAATATAAACGTAGACTACCTTAACAGTGGACAATGTCAGTAGAGCAGTGGACAGTGTCAGTAGGGCAGTGGCTGGTGTCAGATAGTAGGGCAGTGGACAGTGTCAAACAGTAGGGCAGCATACAGTGTCAGACAGTAGGGCAGTGGATGGTGTCAGATAGTAGGGCAGTGGACAGTGTCAGACAGTAGACCAGTGGATGGTGTCAGACAAAAGAGCAGGTTGGTTAAACTGACTTCATCCACAGATCGAAGTTAATCCCTTTGATCTGCAGATGAATAAACAGAAAGATACAAAAAGAGACAATGTTTCTTTTTATTTTTCTGTTTCAACGGCTGAGCAATGTTGTTGCCAGGAATTAATTTACACTTCAGCTGGCAACAGGGGAACCTTACTGACAGCTGAATGAGTCTTCAGTTGTTAAAGCGGAGTTCCACCCTAAAGTGGAACTTCCGCTGGTTGGATTCCACCACCCCTCAGGTGTCACATTTGGCACCTTTCGGGGGGGAGGGGGAAGAGGACACCTGTCTTTAGACAGGTGTCCTTTTCCACACATCCGGGAGCTCTGGCCGGCGGACGCGGCCGCTGACGTCAGCAGCCCGGCTCCCTCCTCCCTGCTCGCTCTGCTTCTGGCCGCCTGGCCAGTAGCAGAGCGTGGCAGAGCTCGCGCATGCACGGTAAGGTGCCCGGCGTGAAGCTGTACTGCTTACACGTCCGGGTTCCCTTACCCGCAATGGAGGCGGCTGCACCCGACCCCCGATCCGAAGATCGGCGGCGGGTGCCGACATCGCTGGACTCCAGGACAGGTAAGTGTCCAAACATTAAAAGTCAGCAGCTACTGTATGTGTAGCTGCTGACTTTTAATTTTTTTTTTGCCCTCGGACCTCCGCTTTAAGGACGCAATGGCCCTGCTCCTTAACAGCCGATAATTGACTGCTTTTTTTTTTTTTTTACATTTCAGCTGTCAGTGGGGGAATCACGCTGACAGCTGAAAGAACCAAGCCTGAAATTATTGGTTTCAGGTATCAGAACATTTGCATGAGTACCGATACTTAGTATTGGCAGTTTAAAAATGTTTATAAAATGTAATAAAAATGATACACACCAAGAAATGTAATGCAGTATACAGCAAGATGAATAATTACCATACACTTCTATCAATGTAAAAGAATATGTAACACGCCTTATCACAAGCCAAGCACTTTGCTTTTCTGCAAAAAGAACAATTCCAAGGTGCTAATTATGACAACTGGGGCTAAATCCTCAAAATGAAATAAAGCTGGCAGCAAACAGACCTGCAATATCCCACAATCCTGCACTTAAACATCTCTGTCATTTTCTCAGAATTAACACAGTTAACTTGGTTATGAAAAAAGCTAAATTATTGTGCGCACCAAAAACAACTTAATTGAAGACATTATGCATAATTTTCAGTTGCTATGTGACTAAAAATGGCACATGACCGACTAAGCGGTGTTACAACCTCTATTTTTTTCCAGGTTTTTTAAATATGAGTGACATTTCAAATGAAATAATTTACTAAAACATAATATAACTCTAAAGTAAAATACAGCTCTGGTGTAATATATATAAGAAGATCGTTTTTATAATGGTTAAAAAAATAAGAAAGAAAAGAAAATGCAATACAGTCAAATAGGAAATAAACACAAACAGTTAAAATTTTGCTGGGTACTAAAGGATATAAAAAAAAAAAATGCCACCAAATCTCACAGGTACTGAGAACTGCTCAGAGGCTGCAATGTCAAATGTCTTAGCCTCTTATTGGTCCACTGGTAAAATGGTTGGCTGACACATGTCAACTACTGCAGATGAAAAGGACCCGGGTGTCACTATTTCAAGCCGCATGTCACTACTTCATGTAGCCAAGCATTACTAATAAGAAAAAAAATGCCAACAGGATGCTGGCCAGGGAAGGAAAAATATATTTGCAGCAGAGAGAACAAGACAGGTAAAAAAAATAGTTTAAAGGAAAATGCACTTTGTTAACAGCTCTTTTTCACCCTTCTTTTTAATAATTTGCTACTCATGGTTACAAAGAGTAAAATCTAGAGTCTAGAGCTCATGCTCAGCACAAGCTTTAAATGGATATAAAAACACAAATGAATGCAGCTATGTATTTTTTAAAGAGCACCTGTCATCAACTTAAAAAAATGCAAGCAAAATCACAAAAAATGCTAAATGCTTTAATTTTTCTTTCCATAAACAATTTTTTATTCACTTGGGCTAGGTACAGTCTTGTCAATTTTCCTAACGCACACCTTTCTGGCAAAGTAAGGCCTGTGTAGAAGTGGGTGCTGCAGCGATCCCCAGCTGGATACTGGAAGCGTCAGACATGTGTAAGTATTCGCCAGCACACCAAGGATCACCGTCCAAAGGTTCTCTATTTAACCACCTCCCACCCGGCCACTGTATATATAGGCTGGGTGGGAGCTTCCCCGTTCTGACAGGACGTGCATATACGTCCTGCAGAACGGGTACTTGCAGCGTGGCCACGCGGCGCGCTGCGGCTGCATCCTGTGATCATTATGATCACAGGATCCAGCCAAGCAGAGATCGGGATATGGGCGCTCTGATTGGCCCTCCCGATCATGTGACGGCTGTGTCCAATCACAGACGTCACATTGTAAACAGAGACGAACGTCTCTGTGACAGTTCTCCCCCGCCAAGCTCAGTGAGAGCTCAGTGGGGGGGGAATCTGCAGCAATATGACAGCTCTCTGCGTGATGATGATTTCATGCAGAAAGCTGTCACAGATCGCCCCCCACACAGTGCACCAAGCACACTGATACCCCTGTCCCCATACACATAAGTGTCCCCATAAAACAGCCCCCAAAACATCTGTATGTCCCCCATCACATCTGTCACCATACACAAAACATCTGTCACAGTCCCCAAAACACCTGTATGTCCCCAAAACATCTGTCACAGTCCCCAAAACATCTGTCTGCCCCGTCACATCTGTCACAGTCCCCAAAACATCTGTATGTCCCCGTCACATCTGTCACAGTCCCCGTCACATCTGTCTGTCTGCCAACACCAAATAAACCCCGATTTGGGTTATTTTTACCAAAGAAATGTAGCAGTATCATTTTTGGTCAAAATTTATGAAGAGAAATTACTTATTTGCAAAATTTTATAACAGAAATTAAGAAAAAATGCATTGTTTTTGAAAATTTTCAGTCCTTTTTAATTTATAGCGCAAAAAATAAAAAACCCAGGGGTGATTAAATACCACCAAAAGAAAGCTCTATTTGTGTGAAAAAAATGATAAAAATGTCATATGTGTACAGTGTCGCATAACCGCGCAATTGTCATTCAAACTGCAACAGCGCTGAAAGCTGAAAATTGGTCCGGGAAGGAAGGGGGTTTAAGTGCCCAGTATTGATGTGGTTAAAGAAGGATCACATCATAGAGAGTGCAACATTTCGGAGCTGCGCAGGACCCCTTCATCAGGCATGTGATAATCATCCAAAGAACTTTGGACGGTGATCCTTGCTGTGCTGGCGAATACTTACACATGATTGGGCTGGGTGCAGACACGCTACAGCCGCGGCTCTCCAATTCAGGTCCGAATTTCTGTCTGAATTCGCACCTGATTCGGAGCCAAAGACACACAGGGGTTGATTTACTAAAGTTGGAGAGTGCAAAATCTGGTGCAGCTGTGCATGGTATCCAATCAGCATCTAACTTCAACTTGTTCAAATAAGCTCTGACAAAGAAACCTGGAGGCTGGTTTCTGCGTAGAACTGCACCAGATTTTGCACTCTCCAGGTTTAGTAAAGGTGTTTAGTAGGTTTGTGAACCGACTCCTTTGTAAGCTGGACACACTCTCCCGTCATGCAAATTGGATGAGGGGAAACCCGCATCCAATTTGCAAAAATGTGAACCCGGCCTTATAGTGTGCCTTTGAACCTGTGGGAAGTTTGACCAGTAAGAGGTGATTTCCTGGCACTGCCACAGGAAAATGCTATAGAATGTCACTTGAGTGACAGCTCTGAGTCTGCTGGGGTTGCTGACATCACATCCAAGATAGCGGCACCAAGTCACCCAGGGAGGCTATTACTAGTAAAAAAATTGAATACATGCACAAATAATGGGAAGATTGATGTTACAATGAAGGATCTAGCATTGGGGTATCTTTATAAAATCCTTAAATTAGGGACATGTATTGTTTCTCACAGCAAGGCAGTGCTGAACAGGAGTTAATTCTAATTATGTAATTTAATTTATAAATCCCTTCCTAAGCTTCTCTAAAGTAGCACTGCAATAGAATAAAAACCATGTCTTACCTGAAGTGAAAATTTGATGAAAATCTGTCTCATTTCTAGTGTTAATTCTGTCACAGACCTGTGCCAAGCTTTCTTAGTTGGCTGCTCAAGATTGCTGGCTCAAGGGTTGCAAATATAAAAAAAAATATATAGGCAGCCTGATTTGAATCCAACTTTACCTCTGATTTGCTTGGATCTTGTCCCCTAATGTACTGTATGTTTTAGGGTACACACATGTAGTAACCATGAATAGTGGCACACTGAAAGGGCCCAGTACTTGAAATCACTCAGTTATTTCATGTGCTTCACAAAAGTCCATAAAAAGTCTGTTGAGCCTGGGAATATGGAAGACGCTTCAGGTGTGTATATAACATCACAAGATACTAAGAAGAAAGAGGAGTCCTCCACCTGCACCACAGCACACAGAGCCTCTTATCTTAAACTGTGGACCACCTAAGATACAAGCCGTCAACCAACGCTCAATTAACCACTGGATACAATGCGATTTCCGCCAAGTTCCATAGGGGTTATGGCTTACATGTAGTCTTCCCTCATGCATAATCACTCCGAAAGTCAGATGGCCAGCCCATACATATCAGAAAGAAGAACAGAACCACCTAATGGTGTAGTAGTAAAAAGCACTTCAACATTTATTAAAACTCCAGAATATTCACACTATACACAATCAAAACGAGCATGCCATCAAAGCATGGAAAAGTTTCAAACCAGCAAGATGGCCGCAGGCCTTGTGCGTGGTGACGTCATGCGTCGTAGCTCCACTGATCATCCTCTCTGCGACTCTCCAGACATGGTGATCAGTGGAGCTACGACGCATGACTCCCCTTTTTCTTACCACTATCTTGTGACATTATATACACACCGGAGGTGCCTTCCGTATTCCTAGCCGCCATGGACTTTGTATGGACTTTTGTGAAGGACTTTGTTGTATATAAAAAAGCACTGCATTTTATTTCATTTATTGATGATTGTTGCAAATTATGCTAGCTGCTTCAATCTGTATTTTTTGATATCCAAAGTGTAGGTGCATTTATTTATATTGGTATTTCATGTAACAAGCATGCACATCATAAAGAATATAAAGCAGGCAGCTGCTGATGTATTTATGATACCCAAGATGAACATTGTGCACTACAGGACTAGTGAATAGTGTAAGCACTTTTTTAGTCTGTGTAGAAATGTATATATTATAAAAAGATGAAAATAATATTTGTAAATCGCACATAGACACAAAGCTATCCTTAGACAACTAAAAAATGTGAAAAAATATAAAAACAGCTGGAAAAGCACACAGATATAAGCCAAGACCAGTTAATTGCAATCTTTTTTGTAAATCACTCACTTCTTCTGTAACTCACTAGGTAGAATATGGGTCTTTGAACAAATGAATATTATGTGTTCTATTCATTCATTCAGAATCATAAAGGCTAACTTAGTAAATCCAAGAGAAGCAGCAAAAGAAATGCACCGCTCTGGCACTCAAGGACATACACACTTGGACCAGGTGCTCTGACTCCGGATGTTCCTCCTGCATCCAAGCAATAGTACAAGTCCAAATATGTAGTAATGAGTAGGCACTTCTGGATATGGTCTTCAAATCTTTATTGTCAAATAACCATGTGTAAAAACAAATATGCAAGTAAATCCAAGGCTTCAGATTTTCAAACCCAACCACCAAGTATCAGTCAACCCTGTTTGGATGTGTAATTTTTTTAAGTAATAAAAAAATATATATATATATGTTTTTTACTGTATGAATGTGGAACACATAAACATGGTTGGGAATTTAATATAATTAACAAACTTTCATTAATTAAAAGATATGAGGCTATGAAGATATTCAAAGACATTCATTTATGAATTAAAGCTGAACTCAAGGTCACATAAAGAAAAAAAAACTTCTTTGAAGTGGTCCCCGTGGTCGATCCCCCAAGCATATAAGGATTACATGTTCATTTTGTTTAGTGCAAAAGAAAAAAGCAGTTATATTCCTCACCCTCCTGGCAGCTGGAGCTCATCTCCACTTTCTGGTATTCTTATATATGGGCATGCTGCACCTCTCCTCCTGTACAATGCTGGACCATTTGTCACATACTTCCCTCTCAGCCCCAACCCATTCAGCAATTTTCCAGCTCATGGGACAACAATCTAAATGGCAGCATGTTTTAACTGAAATATGCACGTTCACAGCATCTGGTGTAGCAGTTCATCAAAAATGTTTAAATATTGGTTTACGGAAGAGAAGGGAAAAGAAAACAGTGCAAGAAAATATTTACAAAAAAGATATTACAAAACAAGGGATTAAAGGAGTATGAGGGGTGTTTAAGCGTCGTATGATGCTTAGCAGATGTCAAAATTCTGAACATGTTTTACAATGCAACAACCAACATATTATCGTACAGAATGAAATTACAATTTGATAGATACCAATATGATATTGATTGTATGCATATTCTCCTTAGGGGATGTAATGTGTCCCATCTGTGTGGAGGTATTCCTATGCCCTACCGTGTAAGAGAGAGGAAACGTTTCAGCAGCTGCTCACATCGATACAATGTGTCCCCACATTCAATAAATATTTAGAATTTTTAAATGTGTCCCATCTACCTTCTGTACCTTGTAACATAGGTGTGTTTGGTGTCTGATTGTTATTTTCTTATTATTTAGCATAACTAAATGACATGAATGAAATTCCATCATAACAGGAATGATGTATTTTGTATGGAGTTTAGCTCTGGCAGTTTGAGGCTTTTAAGACTCTGCTAAGTACTGTTCATGATATTGCTGTGCATTTTACAATCTCCTGCCTGGCATCTAACTTTGAATGCATTCAGTCAAAGTTGTCTAAAGCTGAGCCATGTTCTAGTGAGCGTTATATAAAAAAAGAGTCTCACCGACTCTGATTGTCCTCCCCAGACATAAAATTTAAGTCGGACAGCTTTGTCACTGACTTCCTTATTTTGGAGAAATGAAAGTGACACTATATTCTGTACAACCTACCCTTCATTGGACCTCATTATAATCACCTCATCATCAGGTTATATGAGGAGGAAACCAGAGGAAAGGATAATGTATGCATTACTACTTATTTCTATCCCCCTAGATTAAATAAGCAGCTGGTCATTTTTTTTTTTTCAAAAGCCCTAAGGTTGGACTTTGAACATACCTGCTAGGGTCCTGTTGTGGCAAAGCCTTAAGGAAAAGCAGGAGCACCACTGTTACTCTTCTCGCTTAAATGTCTACACTGTGAAGTACATACATATGCTACTGGCAGCACTTACTGGTATTATTTCTTGGTGCTTAACTAGCTTAGAACAATTTGTATTTAGCGAGCATGCAGTTCACTTTGTAGCTAAACATAGCAGTGTTAAATTATATAATATTACCTGTTGTGTGGAATTCTGCATTCAGGTCACACAGTTGGAGTTTTAGGTAGACTGTTTTTTTTAAGAGACCAGTTTCAGCCTGAAGCAAAGAAAACTATTTATTAGAGCTGCACGATTCTGGCCAAAATGAGAGTCACGATTTTTTTGCTCAGAATAAAGATCACGATTCTCTCACAATTCTGGCGGCGTAACATCTTACATATACAAAAATATTGGGCTAACTTCACTTCTTAGTTTTTTTTTTTTTTTTGAAAGTGTAATTTTTCACAAAAAATTGCTTTTGAAAGACCGCTGCGCAAACACTGTGTGACATAAAATATTGCAACAACTGCCATTTTATTCTCTAGGGTCTCTGCTAAAAAAATATATAATGTTTGGGGTTTAAAGTAATTTTCTAGCAGAAAATACTGGATTTTTACTTGTAAGCAACAAATGTCAGCAAAGATTTAGTCTTTAAATGGTTAAATTGAGCTATTCTACACACTGGAGTTCATTCCTTTGATAAGTATAAACATTGTATCTTTTTTGCTTCTTTAATCAGCAATGTTCTCAGACTTGGCAGGCTGCCCAGATAGGAGAGACTCAAGTCGCTCCGACTTATGCTGACCATACACTATACGAAAGATCGGCCGAAGTTCAGTCATTTGGAAAGTGTTTGTTTTTCGGCCTGTTAATGGGCACAAATCGGTAATCGGTTGGGACGTTTTTGAGCCAAAAAAACGAAGGACAAGTTTGGAAATTTTCAGCCCAATTAACCATAGATCGAAAGGTTAATGTGTTTCCCGTCCAAACTTTTTGCACTAGGTACATGTGAAAAAAACTAACAAAAAACAGATTCATGTATGTCCATTGAACGATTTATCGGTCATTACGTGATGGCACTATCGTTTGCTCTCACAGCCGATTGTTCGTTTTTCCAAAATGGGTTTGGCCGATTTTTCGTATAGTGTATGGCCAGCATTAGAAAAAGGTTCCTGGGGAGACTTCACTTGCATTGACTTCTATTATTACAGAAGTCGCTTGCAAGTCACGCTGAATCGCCCCGCAAGTCGAATCGCCCAGTGCAGCCAAAAGTGTCCCAGTGTGAAGCTTCTTATCTCCTCCTGAGCTGACAGTTTTTTCTAGTGTCTCTTTCTCCATTATGACTGCACTGGGAATCGCGGAGATCGCAGGGGGGTTAAATCGAGATCACGATTCTTTTACGATTAATCGTGCAGCTCTACTATTACTATAAAAACATTGTTTTTTTGTGTAATTGTACTTCTGTTTTAATGAAAATTGATATGACCATGTTTCAAAAGACAATTAGAAAAGAGATGGACCTATCGTAAAACTTTAAACATCTATTAACACTGATGCTAAATATAATTACTATTACACACACCTTTTTATGAAAAATATCAGCTGTTCTCCCTCTCCTCCATGGTGTATAAAATGGCACGGCAAAGAAGTCTCTGCTAACATTGCATATAGTCGCTTGAAAAAGATAAATTCCCATGCTGAGCAAAATAGCACGTGATTCTAGCATCATTTCTACTTGTAGTTAGCATTTATAAACATTTAAATGAAAAGAAAAAGAACATTAGAAGCAGTGTATACAGAAAAAGTGTTACCGCGTGTCCCCAGACATAATCTATGTAACATCATAACACTGAACATCTACTATGTTATCATTGTTTCAGTCAATTACGACCAGAAAGCAGAAAGAAAGAAACTTGAAGAAAAACTGAAACTGAAGCCTTTGGCGACCTATTTCCTTGTTTTATTTTATTTCCAGTAAATGGAAACTGAAACCCCAATGGTTCCAATGGACAGCTTTAATAAATGAGCCATACTGTTTTACCACGTGCATTATTTTTCTATAAGCATAAAGATGTATGGTAGGAATTTTATTTGTAACAGCTTCTTAGAAAAATTATTTTAAATTCCTGCCCTTGTTCATCACTGGTGCTAAAGTGAATATCAAAACTTCTGCAAACCACTGTTTGGGTATGCTGTACAGATTAATACATTAAGAAATCTTAAATATATATACAGTATCTCACAAAAGTGAGTACACCCCTCACATTTTTGTAAATATTTTATTATATTTTTTCATGTGAAAACACTAAAGAAATAACACTTTGCTACAATGTAAAGTAGTGAGTGTACAGCTTGTATAACAGTGTAAATTTACTGTCCCCTCAAAATAACTCAACACACAGCCTTTAATGTCTAAACCACTGGCAACAAAAGTGAGTACACTCTTAAGTGAAAATGTCCAAATTGGACACAATTAGCCATTTTCCCTCCCCTGTGTCATGTGACTCATTAGTATTACAAGGTCTCAGGTGTGAATGGGAAGGTGTATTGAATTTCTTGTTATCGCTCTCACTCTCTCATACTGGTCACTGGAAGTTTAACATGGCACCTCATGACAAAGAACTCGCTGAGGATATGAAAAAAAGAATTGTTGCTCTACATAAAGATAGCCTAGGCTATAAAAAGATTGCCAAGACCCTGAAATTGAGCTGCAGCACGGTGGCCAAAACCACACAGCGTTTTAACAGGACAGATTCCACTCAGAACAGGCCTCACCATGGTCAACTAAAGAAGTTAAGTGCACATGCTCAGCGTCATATCCAGAGGTTGTCTTTGGGAAATACATGTATGAGTGCTGCCAGAGGTTGAAGGGGTTGGGGGTCAGCCTGTCAGTGCTCTGACCATACGCCGCACACTGCATCAAATTGGTCTGCATGGCTGTTGTCCCAGAAGGAAGCCTTTTCTAAAGATGATGCACAAGAAAGCCCACAAACAGTTTTGCTGAAGACAAGCCGACTAGCGACATGGATTACTGGAACCATGTCCTTTGGTCTGATGAGACCAAGATAAACTTCTTTGGTTCAGATGGTGTCAAGCGTGTGTGGTGGTAACCGGATGAGGAGTACAAAGACAAGTGTGTCCAGCCTACAGTCAAGCATGGTGGTGGGGATGTCATGGTCTGGGGCTGCATGAGTACTGCCAGCACTGGAGAGCTACAGTTCATTGAGGGAACCATGAATGCCAACACGTACTGTGAAATACTGAAGCAGAGCATGATCCCCTCCCATCAGAGACTGGGCAGCAAGGCAGTATTCCAACATAATAATGACCCCAAACACACCTCCAAGACAACCACTGCCTTGTTAAAAAAGCTGAGGGTAAAGGCGATGGACTGGCCAAGCATGTCTCCATACCTAAACCCTATTGAGCATCTGTGGGGCATCCTCAAACGGAAGGTGGAGGAGCGCAAGGTCTCTAACATCCACCAGCTCTGTGATGTGCTCATGGAGGAGTGGAAGAGGACTCCAGTGGCAACCTGTGAAGCTCTGGTGAACTCCATGCCCAAGAGGGTTAAGACAGTGCTGGAAAATAATGGTGGCCACACAAAATATTGACATTTTGGGCCCAATTTGGATATTTTCACTTAGGGGTGTACTCACTTTTGTTACCAGCGGTTTAGACAATAATTGCTGTGTGTTGAGTTGTAGCAAAGTGTCATTTCTTCAGTGTTGTCACATGAAAAGATATAATAAAATATTTACAAAAATGTTAGGGGTGTACTCACTTTTGTGAGATACTGTATATAAATTTCCAAGTCGCCGAGAGTCGCAATTTCTTTCTTCAAATAATAAAATACATAAAAGTGCAAAAACAAAATGTTCCACTGGAAAACAAAGTGTGGTAAAAGTAGGTGTCACAAAAAGTCCCATGTGGAATTTAATGTCAATTAAAGTGCTCCACCAGATCTTCTTTGTGTGTTAAACTCACCCGAGGGATTTGCTTCACACGAATATTTGGCAAATATCGCGTGAGTGTATGCTAATCACGATGTTTCACCTTGCTGCTGGAATGTCCGAGTATTACCAGCACTTCATCTTCATATATTCCTCAAATATAAAAACGTTCTCATGGTGCATTTTCGTGATAAAAGTTTAAAATGAATTTAAAATAAAATCATACTCACAAACAAGTTAGAAGTAAAAGCATGTCTTATCACAAGATCACATAACACTCCTTAAACTCAAACATCCCTGTGCTTCCCCATGGGCCAGTCTCCGCGTCTCACCCAACGCCAGATATCTCCCGGCCCACGGTCACTGCCAACATGGTGCGTGACATCACAGACAGATGCACCGACACAGCATTTCATCCACTGACTTCTTCAAAAGGGAAAAAGCTGCAGGGCTAGTCTTATACATCCCTCCCCTCCAGAGAGTTTACCCCTAGGGCACTGAAAACTCAGCCCTCAAGTGCAAACACCCCCCACAGATCTTACAATAGGAGTGAACGCGCAACAGGAGTATATGAGCTTATCCCACATACTATTAAAAACATGATAAGCAATCCTATTAACAATGCACTTGGGAACCTTATAATCAACACAATATGTACTTCTAAAACAGCAATCTCATATTTGAATAAACCACTAAATGTTCAAAGCGTATTGTCATTAATCACTAGATGGCTATACTATGTCAGGAATCTACTCAGCTCAGCTCACTAAAAGCTAATATTACATAACAGTTACAATCTTTCCAATATTAACTTAATCAAAAATCATTAATAAAACAATTTAGAACTAGTTCAAGATTGAGACCTTTCAGGGTAAGGGACCTCAAAGTGGAAATTCATTTTGTTTCCCTCCTGGAGAGGTCCTTGATGAGATTGGAACCTCTCCTGGAAGAGTTAACATTGTCAAAGCCCCAGAATTCCAAAACCGAAGGGTTCCTATTGGGTATTTTCTTGAAATGGAGTGATACACTATGCTGATAGAAGCCCATTGTAATATTCTTTATGTGTTCTGCTATATGAATTTTTTAGGGGTCTTTTTGTGCATCCCATATTGATAAGACCACATGAGCATGTTAAAGCATAGACCACATGAGTGGTGTTGCATTGATGCATTCAGTCATCTTAACGTTCATCTTCCTAGAGTAAAAGCACTGACGTTTAACCTGTTTTTTTCCATACAGTTTTACATGCTCTACATTTCCAAGCAAAAAAATAAAAATGATTAAAGGTTGTACAGACTGCCTTGTAAGAATTCATTCTAGGAAACATTATTACTGCACATAACTGCAGGGTTTTGGCACGAAAATTTGAAATATTCTAAAAACAGTACACTAATAATTTTACTTATGATACCGCAAAGGGAGAAGGTAAATGTGTACTGCTTGGGTTATTAGATAGGTTGCAGGTTCAAGAGCATTGGTGGCTGAGCAGCCGATTGCCAAGTACAAGCAATGTCACATGGAAGAAAGGGAAGCGAGTCACTTGTCCTTCATAAGACACCACATATTTTTATTTGGAGCGATGGAGGCACAGGGAAAACAAAGAAAGTCCTTGTCAAAGTGTTGGTACAAGTCAGTTCGACAGCCAATCATCTAGCATTTCCAGGAGCAAAGGTCAGCTGTGGCAACCTTCCTAAGTTTCCCATGACAGGACTGCGAGTTGCAGTTCTTATCAACACAATCTCTCAAGCTTTGCCTTCTAGCAGCTTGTGTTAAATGATGTTCACTGATTGGTCAAGGTAGAGTGGCGGGGCAGTGACATCACAATCTCCACCTTGTTTAATTGGAAATTGTCCAATTGGAAAATTCCATGTATTTATTCAAAAAAGTATAAGGCATTCTACAAATAGTGGGGGTGCAACTCCCTGTGGTCAGTGAGCAGAGGGGAAGCTGCCTTGCACAGAACCCGAGCCAGACCTAGAAGATTGCAGCTATCACTGTATGTAGCGTGGGCTACTACAGTAATTCAACAGCATCCTCAGCGGCCCTCCAGACAACAGATATGCATACTTACGTCGAGCCAAGCTGGCCCAATTTAAGTATGCCAAAAATATACCTCCTAGAGTTTAGCTTTGAAAACTTTCAAGAAAAAACAAAGAGTAAAATTATGCAGGCATAAATATGCAAACATACCAGTGATAAAACTGTTCAACTATAATAACAGGAAGCTTGCTAGGTGTAGGAAAAACATCTTCCCATTATGTCCAATAGTATGTTCCTGCTTTATGTTCGCTCTTAATAATCCACTGAACTTAAATCCAATTTGTGAGTGTTATAAATAACTGGACATGTCTTGTCCTGCACTCCAGCAATGGCCTTATGGTATTTCTCAGGGTGGGTTTCCTGATTTTGACAATGCTGCATTATATGCCTGGATAATGTGTGTTGAAACGTGCACTTCATCACAAGCCCAAGTGACAGTGACAATACAGGAGCACAACCAGGAGACAAGGACAGAGTGTTGTCACCCACAGAAAGTGTCGATCAAGGACATGCATGGCAAGATTACCAGGTATTATTTTAATAAAAGCTTCAGATTTAAGAATATTGAGAATTACTTTTGAAATGACATCTACATGTTAAAGCATATATGATATTTTTGTAAATGGGTTTGAATATACTCAAACCTTCTCTGTGCCTGCTTTATCATTAGGTACACATAATGTTAACTACTACATTATTTCACTAAACTTCTCATTAAATTCTAAAAATAAGTACCAGAAAATTCAGAGGATTTGCTAAAAAAGGTGCATTCAAACTTGCATAAATGAGTGGCAGTTAGGGAAAGCTAGGTGTAAGTGAAGACTTCCAAATGTTTTTTGTTGTTTAACTAGGTATTAGTGTAGTTATACTCCCTGTGCTGTTTGTTTGCCTTAGCTGATGGGCTCACATGTTGCTGCTGCAGTTTGTAGTGGCTGATCTATTCCCATATATCCATGTAATCATTCCCCTGGCTTGTTCCTATTCCTTAAAGGGACAGGCATCTTCTTGTTCTGTGCCATGTTGTGTCCAGTCAATGCCTCCCCATTTTTCTCAGTGTCGCATTTCTGTGCTGAAATCTACTATACAGTTTTCACCTGCAGAACACTAGACTGGGAGAACCAGGGATTGTGGGATATGTAGTTTTTTCAAAGGAAGTCTCAGTT
Source organism: Glandirana rugosa (assembly GCA_018402905.1). Taxonomy (NCBI): domain Eukaryota; kingdom Metazoa; phylum Chordata; class Amphibia; order Anura; family Ranidae; genus Glandirana; species Glandirana rugosa. The sequence continues at coordinate 578,380 of BLSH010171077.1, forward strand.
CTAAGACTACAGAAGTCATGTGCAGTGTCATGCTGCATGACCTTATGTTTGAGCACAAACAGAAATTGCTGATAATGGAATGTAAAGATTTATTCTACTACAGACTGTGCGTACACGGCAACAAATTACATCATGGAACTACATGATCAATGAACATCTTTTGCAGGTGAGAAACACAAGGCGCAGGTAGGAAGTAATGCCTTTCAAGAATTGGTCAATATAATATTCAGTTACAGGGGCATTCTGGTAAACACCTAGTTTCTTGCATCTCTTGGTTTGCTGAATTGTTGGTCTTAGTCCCTGCTCTTATTACTGCCCACAGCCTACTATTTTATTTCTCCTAATATAAAATTAATTATGATTATTCATTTTTTTAAGACACATCCCATTAAACATCAATAAAAAGATAAGTCTTTTGATCACCCCTGAAATGTAATGTATTTTTCCAAAACTTCATCTGAACTGTTTTGTGGGTAAGTCCACATTCACCCCTGTCCGTCATGCATATGCACATTTTTTTGGGGGGGGGGGGAGGTTTGTGTTTGTCACATGGCAGCATAGGGCAGCCCATTCAATTGAATGGGCTGCCCTACACATGACAAACGTGCCAAAGTAGCTCCTGCACCTTTCTTGGGCAGTGAGCCTCATGCTGTTTTTTTACCAGGCATTTCAGCATGTTTGCCACGCTACTGCATGTGTGTTGTGCATTTTTCGTGCGTTCTGGGAACGTGTGCAGAAACGTGGAAATGCTCAGGTGTAGATGGGAACTTTATACTGTATGCATTTGCCACATATAATTCTAAACATGCACATAAAAAATACACACACGTGTAGAATAATTATTTGTTAATGGTATAAAATATAACCTACGTAAGCTAATTTGAAATTTATTGTTAAAAGAACTACCTCCCATTTTAATCTGCAGGTAGTCTTGATTTCTTATAAAAGGCTTAAACCATTTTTTTTTTCTTCCTTAAATACAATGCAATATTTTTAATTTGTATTCAGTAGGGTGGATTTGATTTAAATCAAGTCAATTTAAATCACTAGTAAAAAGGTTTGATTTAAATCATAATTTTTAAAGAGCAACTGTCATCTCTGTTCCGCAGCGGCTCCTCCTCTGACCCGTTGTTGACTCACCGACAGTCCCATTCACTTTAATGGGAGGGCTGGTGATGCGGCAGCAACACAACAAGGTGAGGGACGTGGTTGTAGCAGGTAAGTGGATGCCCGCTAACAATCGCTGGCATGATGGATCTGACATGACAGGTGCTCTTTTAATGTAAGGACTCATTCTTGCTGGTAGTTAGAATCTTTAATATTTGCAAACAAAATGAAGGTTTCCTATTTAGAATAATAAGCTGTCTGGTTGTTAAAACAGAGATATCAGAACTGATTCAATCATACAGTTTGTAGTGTACATAGATTTGCAAAACAATGGGATAAAGGAATATTCCTGAACTTTGTTTTATCTCATGGCTACTGTGAAATTGTGTGGATGCATCAATGCAGTGCATGTTATCTCTGCTTGCAGAGCTTGGATTCATTGAATGAGTTTACCAAAAATGTAAATATTGCAGAATATAGAGCCTCATGCTACATAACTAAGCTCCATTTCATGCTGGATAAACAAAATAATTAATGTATCCTAAATAGAAAACTATCTCCAAAAGCATGTTATTAAAATTAATTTGATAAAAATAAATCGATTTAAATAAAAAAAATCTGATTTTTTTAAAAAAATTTTTGATCATTGATTTTTATCCACCCTGGTATTCAGAATATCCTAAAATCCTTGGGTAATTCTTGGATCATTGCCTCACCCATTCGTTTTAACAGAGCTTGAGGTCAAATTCAAGTTTATTGTTGTTGCATGCAATAGAGCAAACAGCATCCCTAGCCTAGGTTTGCTTTTTGCAAGTATTTCACTTTGGTAAGATACTTTATATGTAACCTTTCTCAATATGAGACTGAAACTGATCCCACAATTTTAGCACTGCATATGCACATGGATTTGGCTATACTGTAGGAGTGTGCTACATGAGTCTGCATCTGATACTTGTCAGTGACACTCTGGGGTGGCCTATTATACTTACGGGCACCAGTGCAAGGCAAAGTGCGGGCAGCTGCAGTGATATTGTCGTTTGTGTGCAGCTGTATGCGCATTTACATTTTAGATAAGGAAGACAATGCGGGTGGACTAGGGGAGTATATTTAAAAGAAAATCTATCCTTTAACATGTGTGTTCCCAAGATATAATGCTATGAATCAGTAGAACTAATAATAATAATCAACACTGTCAGCTTTATAAATGACCTGGGGTGCTGTAATTGAGCTGTCGACTGCATTTGAAATCAACTCGTTGTATCCCTTGCTAAAATGACAACTCATCTATGTGGTGAGAGTTCGGAAATATATTTAGAAGCTGTGTTTGCTGCATGCAAAATTATAACTGCTTACACCCTACGCAACATCTCACATTACATTTTCAATGAATACAAAAATGAAAGAGATGGGAAAAAAAAAAAGATCTAAAGACGGTATATCAGCAAATCTACGGAATTGCCTTTTTGTTTTAAAAGTCTATTCGAATTTCAAATTGACTTGTAAAACACAAATATAAGCAACATGCAAATCGATCTGTAAACATCTATAGCTATCCAGCAAGCTTAACAAATGGAATAAATTATTATTAAAGTAACTCTGTATTGCTTGTAGCTGGTATTAACCAATTGATTACTGAGCCAATTTTGACATTTCTCACATACATGTAAAAATCTGCATTTTTTTTTGGCCAGAAAATTACTTAGAACCCCCAAACATTATACATTTTCTAAAAGCAAATGCCCTGGAAAATAAAATGGTGGTTGTTGCTATTTTGTATGATGTCACATTATATATGCTGAGCAGTTTAAAGTGGTTGTATACCCAGGCACAAAAAAAAAACCTGCAAGACAATAGCATAATGAACTAGTATGCACCGCATACTAGCTCATTATGAAACATTCCCCTTGGAACGAAGATCCGACCGGGCTGCTCGGTCCCCTCTGAGGGAGCGAACATCTTCCCTTAGATCTTGCTTCCAGGTACGCGGCTCCGGTGCTGTGACTGGCCGGAGCCGTGAGATGTCACTCCTGCGCATACGCGCGCGAGCCAATCTTTCCGGCAAGGTTTTCACCAGGACGTCACGGCGCATGCGTTGGAACATCACATGGCATGCGCCGTGCACATAGCAGCTGCTTGCAGGGGGTATATCTCCTAAACCGTACAGGTTTAGGAGATATTCATTTTACCTACAGGTAAGCCTTATTGTAGGCTTACCTGTAGGCAAAAATCCCTTTAAAGGGTATACAACCGCTTTCAATTTTCACAAAAAATACACTTTAATGAGTGTTAGTTCACACAAACACAATACAATACCATAGGCTACACTTTAAAAGCCTTTACAGGTTACAAGTTTAGCGTTAAACAGGTGATCTGGTGCTACAATTATTGCTCTCACTCTGATGTTTGCGGCAATACCTTATATGTGTGGTGCAATCATCATTTATATATGCATGTGTGCACGTTCCTCTTTGGGCATGAGTATGGGGGGACAGGGGCGCTTTAAACTTTTTTTTTATTTGATTTTTTACTTTTATTTTATTATTTTTACACTGTCTGTGTATTTTTTTTCAACAACTTTATTGCTATCACAAGGGATAAACAACTTGTGATAACTGGGGCAGTGAAAAGTCCTATTTACTGAAAGACCCCACATCTCTCCTCGACCCTCAAAAGCATTGGATCAAACTGAGATCAGTTTGATCCAATGCTTTACAAGCCAGTAACAGATTGTAAACAACAAACCGCTGAAAATCATTGTCGCTTCCTGTTTCTTAGGGCACAGAGGAGGTAAAGGTATGGATGCACCTTCTTCTCATCTTTGTTCAGCAGGCCCCACAGAGAGCAGCAGTCCCGGGCTCCCCAACTGCACCAGAGAGCAAGGGAGCAGTAGTAGGCCCGCTCTGTGCCCCATAGGCAGCTGTAGAGCCGCTTGGATCATTTATATAGGAAAGCCCAGCACTAACTGCAAATTTTGATGCCGGGATCACAGCTGCAGCTGCCATGCTGTTATAACCACTTCAACCCAAGGATGTATGGGTATATCCTAAGGGTGTGAAGTGGTTAAAAGGAAGTAAAAATCAGTCAACAGCCCCCTCCACCTTTCCAACTAAACGCTGTGACGTTCTAAACAGAAAATTTCCCGCACCACCTGGTAGTATTGAAGCTTGCCTGCCTTAGGCCCCTTTCACACTTGTGCGACGTGATTTTACCGCGATTTTGACACGCTTTCGGATCAGTACGACTTTGGTCCGACGTTGTTGCAACTTTGGCACAATGAAAACATATTACAAAGTCGTAACAGAAATAGTACAGAAATCGCATCTATATTATTCAGGTGCGATTTGCATGCGACTTTGAGGGTTTAACATTGAAAGTTGGACCAAAGCAATGCAGGGACTACTTTGAAGTCGGTGCGACTTGAACGCTGTACAGATATGAACGGTACTCATTGGAAATAATGGGGAATGACTTGTCATGCGACTTTGCAGTCCCAAATCGCAAGTCGCATAAGAGTGAAAGGGTCTTATTCTGTCACACATACATTCATATTGACCAATGAGACAGCTCATCATTGTCATGGGCCATAAATAATTTTTGGGAGGTGGGAGAGAACAGGCAAGGTTTGGCAGTAGCAGGAATTGCAAACATCTCTAGGTGTGTTTGCATTTACCTGGTAGTAGCTTCTGTATAATGCACACTAGACGCTCTTAAACGGTCATTTTTGGACCTTTTTTTTAACAGCCCATAAACGCCCCTCTATGTTATCCTATGTGTCCATGCACACATGGACGTTTATTACCATTTATTAGTAGCGGCGTTTATGGGCTGTTATCTGAACGCCCTGAACTGGCATTCAAGAGCAGTTCTTCTGACCACAAAAAAATGATAGACGCCTATAAACACTCATAAACCCTGATAAAGTGACATTTATCGGCATCGAGAGCTTTTTGTAGTCAATATAAGCTAGGCGTACAGCGCTTTTTGTAGTCAATGTAAGCTGGGCGTCCAGCGCTTTTTGTAGTCAATGTAAGCTGGGCGTCCAGCACTCTTGTAGTCAATGTAAGCTGGGCGTCCAGCGCTTTTTGTAGTCAATGTAAGCTGGGCGTCCAGCGTTTTTTGTAGTCAATGTAAGCTGGGCGTCCAGCGCTTTTTGTAGTCAATGTAAGCTGGGCGTCCAGCGTTTTTTGTAGTCAATGTAAGCTGGGCGTCCAGCGCTTTTTGTAGTCAATGTAAGCTGGGCGTCCAGAGCTTTTTGTAGTCAATGTAAGCTGGGCGTCCAGAGCTTTTTGTAGTCAATGTAAGCTGGGCGTCCAGCGCTTTTTGTAGTCAATATAAGCTGGGCATCCAGCCCTTTTTGTAGTCAATGTAAGCTGGGCGTCCAGCGCTTTTTGTAGTCAATGTAAGCTGGGCGTCCAGCGCTTTTTGTAGTCAATGTAAGCTGGGCGTCCATCGCTTTTTGTAGTCAATGTAAGCTGGGCGTCCAGCGCTTTTTGTAGTCAATGTAAGCTGGGCGTCCAACGCTTTTTGTAGTCAATGTAAGCTGGGCGTCCAGCGCTTTTTGTAGTCAATGTAAGCTGGGCGTCCAGCTCTTTTTGTAGTCAATGTAAGCTGGGCGTCCAGCGCTTTTTGTAGTCAATGTAAGCTGGGCGTCCAGCGCTTTTTGTAGTCAATGTAAGCTGGGCGTCCAGCGCTTTTTGTAGTCAATGTAAGCTGGGCGTCCAACGCTTTTTGTAGTCAATGTAAGCTGGGCGTCCAGCGCTTTTTGTAGTCAATGTAAGCTGGGCGTCCAACGCTTTTTGTAGTCAATGTAAGCTGTGCGTCCAGCGCTTTTTGTAGTCCCTGTAAGCTGGGCGTCCAGCGGTTTTTGTGGTCAATGTAAGCTGTGCGTCCAGCGCTTTTTGTAGTCAATGTAAGCTGGGCGTACATCGCTTTTTGTAGTCAATGTAAGCTGGGCGTCCAGCGCTTTTTGTAGTCAATGTAAGCTGGGCGTCCAGCGCTTTTTGTAGTCAATGTAAGCTGGGCATCCAGCACTTTTTGTAGTCAATGTAAGCTGGGCGTACAGCGCTTTTTGTAGTCAATGTAAGCTGGGCGTACATCGCTTTTTGTAGTCAATGTAAGCTGGGCGTCCAGCGATTTTTGTAGTCAATATAAGCTGGGCATACATCGCTTTTTGTAGTCAATGTAAGCTGGGCATCCAGCACTTTTTGTAGTCAATGTAAGCTGGGCGTCCAGCGTTTTTTGTAGTCAATGTAAGCTGGGCGTCCAGCGTTTTTTGTAGTCAATGTAAGCTGGGCGTCCAGCGCTTTTTGTAGTCAATGTAAGCTGGGCGTCCAGCGCTTTTTGTAGTCAATGTAAGCTGGGCATCCAGCACTTTTTGTAGTCAATGTAAGCTGGGCGTACAGCGCTTTTTGTAGTCAATGTAAGCTGGGCGTACATCGCTTTTTGTAGTCAATGTAAGCTGGGCGTCCAGCGATTTTTGTAGTCAATATAAGCTGGGCATACATCGCTTTTTGTAGTCAATGTAAGCTGGGCATCCAGCACTTTTTGTAGTCAATGTAAGCTGGGCGTCCAGCGCTTTTTGTAGTCAATGTAAGCTGGGCGTCCAGCGTTTTTTGTAGTCAATGTAAGCTGGGCGTCCAGCGCTTTTTGTAGTCAATGTAAGCTGGGCGTCCAGCGTTTTTTGTAGTCAATGTAAGCTGGGCGTCCAGCGCTTTTTGTAGTCAATGTAAGCTGGGCGTCCAGAGCTTTTTGTAGTCAATGTAAGCTGGGCGTCCAGAGCTTTTTGTAGTCAATGTAAGCTGGGCGTCCAGCGCTTTTTGTAGTCAATATAAGCTGGGCATCCAGCCCTTTTTGTAGTCAATGTAAGCTGGGCGTCCAGCGCTTTTTGTAGTCAATGTAAGCTGGGCGTCCAGCGCTTTTTGTAGTCAATGTAAGCTGGGCGTCCATCGCTTTTTGTAGTCAATGTAAGCTGGGCGTCCAGCGCTTTTTGTAGTCAATGTAAGCTGGGCGTCCAACGCTTTTTGTAGTCAATGTAAGCTGGGCGTCCAGCGCTTTTTGTAGTCAATGTAAGCTGGGCGTCCAGCTCTTTTTGTAGTCAATGTAAGCTGGGCGTCCAGCGCTTTTTGTAGTCAATGTAAGCTGGGCGTCCAGCGCTTTTTGTAGTCAATGTAAGCTGGGCGTCCAGCGCTTTTTGTAGTCAATGTAAGCTGGGCGTCCAACGCTTTTTGTAGTCAATGTAAGCTGGGCGTCCAGCGCTTTTTGTAGTCAATGTAAGCTGGGCGTCCAACGCTTTTTGTAGTCAATGTAAGCTGTGCGTCCAGCGCTTTTTGTAGTCCCTGTAAGCTGGGCGTCCAGCGGTTTTTGTGGTCAATGTAAGCTGTGCGTCCAGCGCTTTTTGTAGTCAATGTAAGCTGGGCGTACATCGCTTTTTGTAGTCAATGTAAGCTGGGCGTCCAGCGCTTTTTGTAGTCAATGTAAGCTGGGCGTCCAGCGCTTTTTGTAGTCAATGTAAGCTGGGCATCCAGCACTTTTTGTAGTCAATGTAAGCTGGGCGTACAGCGCTTTTTGTAGTCAATGTAAGCTGGGCGTACATCGCTTTTTGTAGTCAATGTAAGCTGGGCGTCCAGCTCTTTTTGTAATCAATGTAAGCTGGGCGTACAGCGCTTTTTTTAGTCAATGTAAGCTGGGCGTCCAGCGCTTTTTGTAGTCACTGTAAGCTGGGCGTCCAGCGCTTTTTGTAGTCAATGTAAGCTGGGCGTACATCGCTTTTTGTAGTCAATGTAAGCTGGGCGTCCAGCGCTTTTTGTAGTCAATATAAGCTGGGCGTACATCGCTTTTTGTAGTCAATGTAAGCTGGGCATCCAGCACTTTTTGTAGTCAATGTAAGCTGGGCGTCCAGCTCTTTTTGTAATCAATGTAAGCTGGGCGTACAGCGCTTTTTGTAGTCAGTGTAAGCTGGGCGTCCAGCGCTTTTTGTAGTCAATGTAAGCTGGGCGTCCAGCGCTTTTTGTAGTCAATGTAAGCTGGGCGTACATCGCTTTTTGTAGTCAATGTAAGCTGGGCATCCAGCACTTTTTGTAGTCAATGTAAGCTGGGCATCCAGCGCTTTTTGTAGTCAATGTAAGCTGGGCGTCCAGCGCTTTTTGTAGTCAATGTAAGCTGGGCGTACAGCACTTTTTGTAGTCAATGTAAGCTGGGCGTCCAGTGCTTTTTGTAGTCAATGTAAGCTGGGCGTCCAGCTCTTTTTGTAGTCAATGTAAGCTGGGCGTCCAGCACTTTTGTAGTCAATGTAAGCTGAGCGTCCAGCACTTTTGTAGTCAATGTAAGCTGGTGAAGTTAAAAAAAAAGCCCAAAAACGGTGATGCCGATAAACGCTCCTAAACACTGCTTACAAAACGCTGCTAAAAGCACATTTTCTAAGCAGCATCTCCTGACACATAATCCGATGCCCAGAGAGCGTCCAGTGTGCATGGAGCCTTAGAGTATTATAAAGTACAAAGTAATGCAATTTACTGTAATTAATATTGTAATACACTATATCTATTATGTGCCTAAAATGATCTTTTATCCACTTCATCTGTTGCACATGTATTCCCCTAATAGACCATTTCAACTATGGGCTGAAATGATTGACGGTTCTGCAATACTTTGTCAGTACTTATAATACAAAAATAGAATATATATTGTTTAGGTCAGGACAGAAAAAATGCTTTCTTTTGGCAATGTTTATGAATTTACAGGCTAAATCTGTAATAAAAAAAGGTTCCTAGTCTGGCCAGTAAAGGATTAAAAAAAAAACTTTAGAATTTAAGCTCCTTGTGGGCAGGGACTGATGTGAATGTACAATTTACTGTATGTAAAGTGCTGCGTAAATTGACAGCGCAATAGAATAAGCAATGTAAATAAGATGATAAAGCATTGTGAAGTTCTTTACAAATAATTTAATGCATTTTTTCTTTAAATTTGATGTATAAATTCTAAAACAAAACAATAAAAAGTAGGAAAACACATAAAAATGTAACCGCTTGACCCCCAGAAGATTTACCCCCCTTCATGACCAGACCATTTTTTGCGATGTGGCACTGCACTACTTTAACAATTGCGCAACACTGTATCCAAATAGAATTGATGTCCTTTTTTTTCCGACAAATAGACCTTTCTTTTGGTTGTATTTGACCACCTCTGTGGTTCTGTTCTCTGCAGGAGAGAGGAATGAGCTAATTGGTATTAATCATGGTTAACTAATGGGTAATAAATGGTTACGCAGGTAAAGTTTTTCATTTTTCATTTGCTAGGTTGCTGTAACTGACATAACAAACATAGAGGAAAGGTCACGTTATTGATCTGCACATAAAAACTATAATAAATATGTTGTAAAAATGATGTTATTACAGTATGTTTATCAGTAATACCTCAAGTCACTGTTGACCGATATCATTTTACACAAGGATTACAAAGCAAAATCCCTGGGTCTTTCCAAATTTACCAAGCAGGGCGGCACTGAAAGAAGACCAGAGTGTAGGAAGTACAACCTCTGAACTTTATTATATCCTCAGAAATTATTATACCTCTAAGAGTAAAATATTAACCATTTCAACCTCGGAAGGATTTACCCCCTTAATGACCAGGCCATTTTTTGCGATACGGCACTGCGTCACTTTAACTGACAATTGCGCGGTCGTGTGATGTTGTACCCAAACAAAATTGATGTCCTTTTTTCCCCACAAATAGAGCTTTCTTTTGGGGGTATTTGATCACCTCTGCGCTTTTTATTTTTTGCGCTATAAACAAAAAAAGACACACAATTTTGAAAATAAAAACTATATGTTTTTCGTTTTTGCTATAATACATATAAAAAAAAATACAAAAAAACTAGATTATTCATCAATTTAGGCCAATATATATTCTTCTATATATTTTTGGTAAAAAAAATTTGCAATAAGCATATATTGATTGGTTTGCGCAAAAGTTATAGCACCTACATAATAGAGGATAGATTTATGGAATTTTTATTATTTATTTTTTTTACTAGTAATACTGTAGTGGCAATTAGCAATTTGTAGTGGGACTGCGACATTGCGGCGGACAGATCAGATGCCTAAATGACATTTTTGACACTTTTTTGGAAACCAGTGACATTAATCAGTGCTAAAAACATGCACTAAAATTGTAGTAATGAAACAGGCAGGGAAGGGGTTAACATCAGGGACGATCAAGGGGTTAAATGTGTTCCCTGTTTGTGATTACTAACTGTATGGGGGACTGGGGAAACACACTGCATAGCAGAAAGACAGGATCTGTGTGATCTCCCCTGACAGAACGTTGTTTACAGAACATTGTTTACACAGGCAGATCCCCGTTCTGTCACTGTGGGGAACGATTGCATTTCGTCAGATTAGGCGACCCGTCAATTCTTGTAACGGAAGTATCGTTCAGTAGCGCCCATCTAGCTACACCCCGCACTCGTCCACAGTAAGGATACAGTGAGAAGGCGGCAAGCGGATATCTTTTTACACCCACCGGAGTTTTGCATTTCACACTTATTTTTAACAGTAAACTGAGCTTATATAGTGCAATACAGGATTTGGAAGTCCATTGCACTGTTTTGATGTTGAATTTTAAAAGCATCGGCAAGCCTACCGATCTCACAGTTTTACAGGTCTGACAGAACACAGATGCTTTCACAATTCAACATCAAAACAGTGCAACGGACTTCTAAATCCTGTATTTCACTATATAAGCTCAGTTTACTGTTAAAAATAAGTGTGAAATGCAAAACGCCAGTGGGTGTAACAAGATGCTTGCTGCCTTCTCACTGTATCCTTACTGTGGGCGAGTATGGGGTGTACCAAGATGGCCACGACTGAACGTCAGTTCCGTTACAAGAATTGACGGGTCTCTGATTTTGACGGAACACCGGAGGACATCGAGTCCGCTGGACCTGCTGATTGGCTCCCCCACTGGGCAATCGAAGCATGCACGTGCCCACGAATGCTAGTGCACGAATCGCCGTACCGGTTAAGCGATTTGCGCAGCCAAGCCACCTTGCAGCAGTACATCACCGCAAGTAGTTAAAGATATTAGGATTGACCTTGGAGTTACATGACCTTTATGAATGCAATGATCATAGGAGGTCTATGATCCCATATATTTTTTTCTAACACACAAAAATACTATTAAATTAGAATTCTACCAAAAATGTTTTGGATCGAATAGGAAAGGTTTCTAACCTTTGTCAGGTTCTTACTGCTTTCCATGACTCTAGAGCAGAGATTTTAACCCATTTCCTATCTTAGGTGGCAATACTGATTCAGGAGGCAGGAAGTGGCAGGAAAGCACTCCATGGGGTCAGAGACAGCAAAGAAACTGACATTAATTCTAACCCTTTTCATTCTGTAAATAAACAGTTTTCTTAATGGGTTTCTGTGTTCATTTTCTACATGTTTTCAGCCATTTTTTTTTTTTTTTTGGTTGAACTAGATGGACTTTTTCAACCTAACTATGTAACATCCCCTCTCTATCAACGTGTGCACAGAGGTAACTCTGCATGACTGGCAATAAGTACAGCTATACAATGCCAGGCACAGCAACGAACTTCCCACAGCTGCATTCTCAAGTAAATAGAGTAATAAACTCTGGTTATCCTTTAACTGCTAGGTATTTATTAAATTTACAGATGTTCTGTTTTCCCTGAAATTATTGATTAGCTGATATGATAATACACTCAACGTGGACATTACACAGAATACTTCCTTTGTTTAGTGTACACTTATATATTACATACCCACGTAGCTAAAAATGGATTCGGATAATTAAGAATAATGGCTTCTATAATTCAAATTATTAAACTAATAAAAATAAGCGCTCATGTACCACTAGCTTAAGTTTACCAAAGAGACACGTCTACCAAAACCAAAACTATCCTTCTCAAAGGCACGTAATCAGTTAAACTGTACAGGATCTCACAAAAGTGAGTACACCCCTCACATTTTTGCAAATATTTTATTCTACCTTTTCATGTGAAAACACTGAAGAAATGACACTTTGCTATAAATGTAAAGTAGTGAGTGTACAGCTTGTATAACAGTGTACATTGCTGTCCACTCAATATAACTCAACACACAGCCATTAATGTCTAAACCGCTGGCAACTGATTCGATGTCCGCCGGCCACCCGCGTTCGTTCCCTGCAGTGACAGAACGGGTTGTCAGCAACCCCTCCATACACAGTGTCAGCCTGGTTTTCGAGCGCAGTGAGGCTGCGGGACACTGATCCCACTATACACTGGGATTACACCCTGCACATTTCTTTTCCAAAGGACTCCACCATCAGTCCATCCCAGCTTGCACCTATATACCTAGGATGTAGGGGACAGGTGCATTACCACCACTAAAGTTATGCTTCGGTGATGAGTATGGACTAACCAACCAATGAAGGAGGACCATTCCCCCAAGGTTGCACCACCAGCCAAGTGCACCACATGCAAACACGCAGACTAGACTTTTTGTCCTACAAGGCTCTGAGGAAAAGGAAAACCCATCATAACACCCGTCAGCCCCGTGGGATACAGGTTATTTATTTATTTTATTTCAGGTACTTCTATAGCGCAGTCAATTTACGTAGACCTTCACATATATATTGTGCATTCACATCAGTCCCTACCCTCAAGCTTACAATCTAAGGTCCCTAACTCCCATTCATACACATACTAGGGCCAATTTAGACAGGATCTACTTTACCTACCAGCATGTCTGGAATGTGGGAGGAAACTGGAGTACCCAGAGGAAACCCACGCAGGCACAGGGAGAACATGCAAACTCCAGGCAGGTAGTGTCATGGTTGGGATTTCAACCAGCGACCCTTTTGCTGCCAGGCGAAAGTGCTATCCACTACACCACTGTGCCGCCCAGTTATGCCATATGGACACTCCATGAGGAACGATATGATGTGATTTTATTCCTTTTATGAAATGTGAGTACGATACTTACTTCTGTGGTTCAAATAAAATTCTTACCAAGGATAATGCACTAGACTAGGCCATGCACCTTTCATTTTCTTTTCTGTTACAGAACGGGGATCTGCCTGTGTAAACAAGGCAGATCTCCATTCTGACAGGGGAGATCACACAGATCCTATCTTTCTGCTATGCAGGAAGCCAGATCTGTGTGTTTCCCCAGGCAGTCCATCCCCCATACAGTTAGAACACACAGTGAGGGAACACATTTAACCCCTTGATCATCCCAAGTGTTAACTCTTCCCTGCCATTGTCATTAGTACAATGTCAGTGCATATTTTTAGCACTGATTACTGTCATAACATCACTGGTTCCCAAAAAAGTGTCAAAAATGTCAGATAGATGTCTGATTTATCCCCCGCAATGCTGCAGTCCTGCTAAAAATCACCGATCACCGCCATTACTAGTAAAAAAAAATAACAATAATAAAAATGCCAAAAATCTATCCCCTATTTTGTAGACGCTATAACTTTTGCACAAACCAATCAATGTACGCTTATTGCGATTTTTTTTACCAAAAATATGTAGAAGAATACATATTGGATTAAACTGATGAAGAAATGTGTTTTTTTAAATTTTTTTGGGGATATTCGAGCAAAAAGTAAAAAATATTGTTTTTTTTTTCATAATCGTCTGTCTTTTTTGTTTATAGCACAAAAAATAAAAACTGCAGAGGTGATCAAATACCACCAAAATTAAGCTCTATTTGTGGGGAAAAAAAAGGACATAAATTTTGTTTGGGTGCATCGTCGCACGACCACGGAATTTTCAGTTAAAGCGACGCAGTGCCGTATCGCAAAAATGGCCTGGTCTTTAAGGGGGCAAATTCTTCCGGGGCTGAAGTGGTTGAACATTGTCCATGCGTTTTTGATGCAGAATAAAAATGCATTGGACCCGCTCTATTTGTCCTGTTTACCATTATCATTGAACGTGAAAGTAAAGAAAAATCCCCAGAAAAGTAATTGAGGGGAAATCTTTTATGAGGATGCTAATTCTAATGACCTGGGGGTCCCAAAGGAATTCCCTTAATTTGCAGGGATTTCCTCTCACTTCCTGTTTGGCTATGGGGTGGGAAGTGAAGGGAAATCTCTTTAATGGGACACAGACGGAGAAAAAAAATCTTACAGGGGTAATAACCCTCCCTTACTCTATCCAAAATGAATAAAAAAAAAAATTTGCCTATACAGTGTAACTTTGGATTACAAGCATAATCCATTCCAGGAGAATGCTTGTAATCCAAATCACTCGTATAGCAAAGCAAGTTTCCCCATAGGAAACAATAGAAACTTGTTCCACAGTGACTGCTTGTCAATGCAGTACTGTATGTGTCCAGAGGTCCGGGGGCGCTGGTGTATGCAATGCCGTATGTGGCCAGAGGTGTGGTGGCGCTGGTGAGGCTCGGAGATGCTCGGAAACATTCGGAAATGCTCAGGAACTGTTTACACTTTCGGTATTTCCGAATGCTTCCGAGCGTCTCCAAGCCTCACCAGCGCCGCTCTGGCCACATGTGGTATTGCATGCACAGAGGCTTAATCCTGCTCATTTTGCAGGACAGCGATCGCAAACCCAGTCAGGATTTTTTTAAAAAAACTGCTCGTATTGCGAAACGCTTGTTAACCCCGCGTTACTCGCAATCCGAGGTACCGCTGTAGTTCTACTTTAATATGTTTTGATGCATTGACAAGAAATGTTAATAAGCCTTGGTCAACAGCAGTTAATTCTATGCACTCCAAATTCTAAAATAAAAAATGCATTCAAAACGTCAACAAGCGGCAATAATGTATGTTGACACACAAAGGAAATGTACATTGATAAAGAGAACACACCTGCCTAATGCTAACAAGCCTCTGCACACAAGCATAGATCTGAAAGGGCTACAAATGATAAACAGCAGTAAGCTATCTCCCATGCTAACACACATGCACACACTAGATCCAAGCACGAAAGAACACCATATTTTGTTACTATTTCTTGCCAGTGTACCTCTACATTTTGTCAATTATATCCTATGCTACTATACAGTATGAGGAACTCTACATGGATCATAATGATTTGTTTCTAAATATTGTTTAACATGTATCACTTTTTAATACACTGAAATACTTTAAAAACATATTTGCTGTGTTGTAACAAAACTGTCTATCCAATTTATCTCAAAAATAGGCCTCTGGTGTACTCAAAAATCGAAGGAGTTCTATAGTCACAGCATACACTTTTATTTTTTATAACATCAGCATTGAAATAGCAATACAAACAAAAGTTGTACTTGACAATCCAATATACGTTTACTTGAAAAATCTCCTTTCTTGCCGTGAGTGGTGCCGGTCTGCTGGCCTTCTCTTTCCGCAACTTCAGGGATTCTCAGCATGCTTTTCAGCTTTTCCTCTGCTGTTTACTTTCTGTTTCTAAGGACTACATATCCCATGGTACCTTGCTACCTGCAAGCAGTGATCCCTGTACTGACTCCACCTCCTGAAACTCCTCCTCTCAGCACCTCTGTCTTCAGAAGGCAGGCTCTGTGTTATGTGTGACACAGCAGTGCCTACTCACAGGTCATAGTGAAGATATGCAACAGAATTCAAGGATATAATATGTGGGAATCTTTACAAAGTCAGTTAACAAACTTCAAGATTGGTCAGATTAATAGGAGTAGGCTAGAAATAATTGAAATACAACATGGAAATAAATATATGATCTTACATACATATAGCCGATGTAAGCTTTTTACCTAGACTGGTAAAGCGGTGGGTCAGACTGACCCACGACACCACCGATCGCCGCGATGTGCGCAATCGCGGGCACGCGATTGCGGGTTATCCTGAGGACGTCAATAGATGCCCAGTCAGTATAACTAAGCCACCGCCCTGCCGTCATTTGTCAATAGGTCGGGCTGGAAGTGGTTAAAGTGTTACCCAGGACCTTGCATTCTGCATTCACTATATCTGGTCTCCCACAGTACACAGAACATGGAAATGCAATTATTTTAGTAAATATAAACTTCTAAATACCTTTTCTCATCAGCAGTATATATGTTGTGACTTCTTTCGGTGTCTGGTTAAAGCTTGTAGGAGGAGTTTTCATTCTCCTCTGACTGTTCTATAAGGCTGCATGACCCCTGACCCTCTGTTGGGACAGTGCTGATTGGCCCTGTGCTGATCACATACACCCCCCACCCCCCAAAATAAAAAAAGAAACTCTCTAGCATTACACACCAAACTGAGCATGTGCAGAGTGACTCCTAGGGCTCTGTCCTATCAGCAGATGGGGACAGTAAAAGAAGAAGGATCAGAGAAGATAGGATCAAACAGCCTTTTTACACAATGCAGAGGATTAACCACTTAGGTTCCTCAGTGAGTATAACAAGCATGCTTTACTGCATATACAGACTGATTTTATTGTTGTGGGTTTAATATAACCATATGCTAACAAGATATGCACCAGTGCCCAGTGATGCACAACTGTTCACCCCCTCCCTGAAAACCCCCCCTTTATGCTAACTGTATCCATCCACGTCCCTCAATGTAGAATCATTGTCTCAGCAACCTACTGCCAAGCCAAACTCTGTCACATGAGAGGTGTAGCTAGACCGGTTCATATATCTCGTTTGAAAAAGTCAGCATTTTGCTTATGTTTTCCAGAGTCCCCATGCACTGGGGAGGTAGGAGAAGCTGAGCAGATACAGGAAGCCTGCTACAAAGCAACAAGGCCATTTTTCTTAGTTATTAGTCAATAACGGGGATGCTTTTACAGTACCCAGTACAGCATGTTTTAACGCACATGTTCCAATGCGCTAAAGCACATATCCATCTTTCCCATAAAAGCAGTGTCTATTCCCAACTCAGTGCTGCAGTACAATGCGTTTTAAATAAACACAACATCAATTTTTTTTCTGCATTGGGAAGCTCATAGAAGTCAATGGCAGTGCATCAACATGCATACAACATGCATTTGAAACCGGCATCACCAAGATTTGGTCAATGGTTGTTATCCCTATCCACTCCAAATCCTAAATACAAAAACGCATTGGAAACGCATGTGAAAATCATGGCAATGCGCACAAGAAAACTCACACTGATGCGTGTCAATGCACCTATCTGACAAAATAATACACCTACACACACGCACTTAGATTTAAAGTGGTTGTAAACTTTAGACATGAGATATGAACAAAGCATAGCCCTCTATAGTGTGCACTTGTCGTAATTAGGAGCACTAAATGTCTGCTACTTGGTTGCACTGCTATAAACATGAATCACTTCTGACAAGCTTTCCTGACAACAAAAATGGTGACAGATGAGGGAGTTCCAGCTGATGGAAAGCCCCAGCTCTGTTCCTGTGTGCTGTGTGAAGGTGGTGTCCCTTCCCTCCAATCAGCTCGCAGACTTCTCCTCACTGAGCTCTACAGTGTATAACTTCAGCTCTCCATCCCCTATTTTTTGACAGCTCAGACAAGCTTTATAAATTCTGTACTTTGAATAGATATAGCGAAAATAAGACTGCAGATAAACAGATACAATGTATGCATAAGTATTTGTTTCATCCCTGCATATCACCTGAGGCCAAGCACTTCTCTGGGTATATGTAAGGGTTTACAACCACTTTAAATGGTTCTTACAAGATTTCTGTGAATAAAAAATAGAGTCTTATTTTTTATACAGTAGATATAAATGTTTTTAATCAATAAATTTGAACTGATCATATGATAATACATATGATCCCACATATTTCTATCATGCATTTATTTACTTAACAATAGGAAGAACATATTATTTTGGAGAGATCATACAGATGCTTGATTGCTTGTCCAGCTACAAGCCAATGGAGATTTACTAAAACTGGTGCACACAGAATTTTCATGTTTGGCAATTGTGTTGAGGTGGGTTCTACCTACTCAATTCACGTTTGCAGCTTTAATGTCTAGTGTGCACAATCTGTATGTATAATGTATATATTTTTGTAATTGATTATTGTTTTCATACGAGTACTATGTGGTTTTCTTAAGCCCTGATGAAGCAAAAATTGGCGAAACACGTCAGCAAATGAGGATCTATCCCATTAGTACTCTGTAAGTAGACATCTAGCCACTCACTACAAATGGGTGTTATGCACTTGGTATTCTTTTAATTAGATGCTTATTAAATTATTATCTTTTATATGTAAAATGCTTTAATAAAGTTGTAATTTTTATGTATTTCTAGTGTATGCTCCTTTCTGGCCTCTACAGTCTGACAACCCCCCCCCCTTTTTTTTTTACTATTGTTAGACACACATTTATAACCCTTTGATTGTCCAAGATGTCAAATCCCTTCCCAGCCAGTGTCATTAGTACAATGCCAGTGTATTTTATTAGCACTGATCATTGTATTAGTGTCAATGGAGACATCAGTGATAGTTATCCAGTTCCCTCAAAGGGGTTGATTTACTAAAACTGGTGCACACAGAATCTGCATGTGTGGCAATTGTGTTGAGGTGGGTTCTGCATACTTAATTCATGGTTGCAGCTTTAATGTCTAGTGTGCACAATCTGTATGTATAATGTACCGTATATATTTCTGTAATTGATTATTGTTTTCATTGTAGACGGGTACTATGTGGTTTCCTTAAGCCCTGATGAACTAAAAATTGGCGAAACACGTCAGCAAATGAGGATCTATCCCATTAGTACTCTTCCTGTAGACATCTAGTCACTCACTACAAATGAGTGTTATGCACTTGGTATTCTTCTAATTAGATGCTAATTAGCGTTATAATCTTTTATATGTAAAATGCTTGTAATTTTTATATTATTGTAGTGTATGCTCCTTTCTGGCCTGTACAGTGTGGCAGACTCTCCCATCCCTCTTTTTTTACTATTGTTAGGCAAACATTTAACCCTTTAATTCTTCAATATGTCAAACCCCTTCCCAGCCAGTGTCATTAGTACAATGCCAGTGTATATTATTAGCACCGATCATTGTATTAGTGTCAATGGAGATATCAATGGCAGCCAATTCCCACAAAGGGGTTGATTTACTAAAACTGGTGCACACAGAATCTGGTGCAGCAGTGCATAGTAACCAATCAGCTTTTAGGTTTTATTGCCAAGGCTTAAAGAACAAGTTGGAAGCTGATTGCTTAATATGCACAGCTGCACTAGATTCTATGGGCACCAGTTTACTAAGTTTCTCTTAACCTCCCTGGCGGGATATATTGTAGGCCTGTAATTCTTAGGAATAACTCACTTAAATCTGTCCAAACAAGAGTCTAGTAGACATCCCGGGTATGAAAAAGTTTGAAACACAAAATCATAAATTATAATATAATAAATAACTAAAAATAATTATCAAAAATAATAACGTAATAGTAATAAAATGTATTCAATAATGTAATCAAACCAAAAACACTGAAATTTGCTCATTTGCAGAATTGTCGCTGTCGTCACTTTCAGTTTCTGATGATAAATTTCCCCAAAAATCAGTATCACTCAATTCTGTAAATGATTCTTATTTACTATCGGTGTTTTCTAGCTGATCAAAAACCACTTTTGACGTAAAGGGACACTTTTTGGTTGCCATGGACATTCTCAAGTTTCCAGGCAGAAAGAATGACATATACAGTATAATATAAAAATGGAGGCAGGGCACTGGGCAAACCACTAGGGACAAAGGGGATGTGAAATGATTTCATACAATAATGTAATCTTACAGATTACATTGTACTTTACTGTGTGTTTCACTTTTTGAATTTGTTGCCGGTCTCCGCCCCGTGCGACGCGACGCTCACAGGGAACGCAGCCCGGCACACAGAGGCACAGCCCGCAGACACGGCGGGGGACATCGCTGGATCCAGGGGACAAGGTAAGTAACACTGCCTGGATCCAGCGATGCAATCCCGAGTGCGGCTCGGGTTTACCACTAATGGTACTGAAATTCGCCACACTCGGGAATACCGCCAGGAAGGTTAAAGTGGCAGGCGGGGGTTTATTTGCTAAAGCTGGTGAGTGCAAAATCAGTCTCACTTCTGCAGAGAAACCAATCAGCTTCCAGGTTTTATTGTCAAAGCTTAACCAGTTGCCGACCGCCCGCCGTGGCTTGACGACGGCAACTTGGTTTGTTATCGCGAAATGCCATCACCTGACGGTGGCCTAGAGAACGAGTATAATGAGCGTGCACCCGCCGCCGGAGGCACGCTCACTGTGTTCCGGGGGAGCCAGGGAGCGGGTAGGGCGGACTCGATCTCCGCCAGCTACCCACAATCGCTCCCCTACAGTGAGAGAACGGAGGTCCGTGTATGTAAACACGGATCTCCGTTCTGACAGAGGGCAAAGAGATGTGATCACAGGCTTCCTGTATATGGAAACCGTGATCACTTCCCTCCCCCTGCCAGCCCAGCCCTCATACAGTTAGAACACACCGAGGGACCACAGTTAACCCTTAGAACACCCCCTCCAGGTTTTCCCCTTCACTGCCAATGGCATTTACACAGTAATCAATGAATTTTCATAGCACTGATCGCTGTATAAATGCCAATGGTCCCGATAAAGTGTCAAAATGGTCCGACATGTCCGCCGCAATATCGCAGTACCGCTAAAAATCGCAGATTGCTGCCATTACTAGTAAAACATAAAAAATAAATAAAAACCCCATAAATTAATCCTCATAATTCGTAAACGCGGCAATTTTTGCGCAAACCAATCAATAAACGCCAATTGCAATTTTTTTTTACCAAAAATATGAGGAAGAATATAAATCGGCCAAAACCAATGAAAAAAATGTTTTTTTATATTTTTTTTTGGATGTGTATTTTGGCAAAAAGAAAGAAATATTGTTTTTTTTTTTTTTGCAAAACTGTTGCTTTTCTTTTATTTATTGCGGTGATCAGAAATGACGCAGAGGTGATCAAATACCACCAAAAGAAAGCTCTATTTGTGGGGAAAAAAAGGATACAAATTTTGTTTGGGTACAATGCTGCATGACCGCGCAATTGTCAGTTAAAGCGACGCAGTGCCAAAACGCCAAAAGTGCTCTGGTCCTAAAGGGGGAAATCCTTCTGGGGCTGAAGTGGTTAATTGAACAAGCTGAGGTTAGAAGCTGATTGGTTTCTCTGCAGAAGTGAGTCTGATTTTGCACTTCCTAGCTTTAGTAAATAAATCCCTTAGTGTCAGATTGCCCGCCGTCCCACTATATTGATCACTGCTATTACTACAATAAAAAAAAAAAACAGATAAATAAATAAATAAAAATGCCAGTATATATCTCATAGTTTGTAGATGCCAATGAGTTGATTTACTAAAGGTAAATAGACTGTGCCCTTTTCAAAGTGCAGTTGCACTCTGCAAGAGCAGTTGCTCCGGAGCTTAGTAAATGAACAGAAGCTCTGCTGACTTCCATCATCCAATTATATGCAAGTAAAAATGCTGTTTTTTTTTCCCTTGCATGTGATTGGATATTCTTTGCAAAGTGAAGCTTTGCCTCATTTACTAAGCTCTGGAGCATCTGCACTTGTAGAGTGCAACTGCACAGTCTATTTGCCTTTAGTAAATCAACCCCTATAACTTTCATGCAAACCAATCAATATACACTTATTGGGATTTTGTTCACCAAAGACATGCAGCAGAATACATTTTGGCCTAAATGTATGAAGAAATTAGAATTTTACAGAAAAAAAAACTCTAGTTGGGACTTTCTAGGGCATTAATTCCACAGAAGAATCAAATTAAATAAAAAGTCTCATATTTTATTAACAAAGAATTAAAAGGGTACATAGACCCAATAGACATATAGTACAATAATGCATTGGTTGTATCATAAATATGTATATACAAAAATACAAAAAAGACCACTTATTGCAACACACTCCTGTATGAGTTGAACAGGGTGCTTCCCATCGCGTTTCGAGTTCATGCGTTGTTCCTGTTCATCAGGGGAAAAAGTGGTAATCAATTAATTGTTATCGTTTGAGAAGTATCATTGGTAAAAAGATTTTCATTTATAGCATTAAAAAACAGGAGACAGATGCTGCTGCGGCAAACCTCGGACCTTCCACGGGGGTGGAGCAGCACCCCAAGGTACACACACTCCACCACGAACGGAGAGGAGAGGAAAAACCCAAAATGACCAACTCCCAATCGTCAAATCCCAACGCGCCCCTGGTGTTGTAAATCAGTGGATGTAGTAGGGCGTTAAATAAAGAGATGGAATCAGGTATTAAATCAATGATGCTGATCTGACGTGCGACATGAATAATGCCAATTAGCAAAATGGTGATGAAATCTGTGCAGTATGTATAATCATAATCCCCATCTGTGGCCACCAAACAGCAATGAGTTTTTTATTAGATGTCTTTTATAACAGAAAGTAAACAAGATTGTTTTTTTTTTTTCAAAATGTATGCTCTTTTTTCGTTTATAGCACAAAACAAAAAAAAAAAAAAAATCAGTGGTGATCAAATACCACCAAACGAAAGCTCTATTTCTGGGAAGAAAATTATATGAATGTTTTATTATAATATTATAATCATAATATTATATATATTTATAACATATGATATTTTACTTCTGGTCTGGTCATGAAGGGGGTAAAATCTTCTGGAGCTGAAGTGGATAATCAAACCTTTGTACCATTTCTGTAAAGAATATGGCTGGATCCATATCTTTGCTTGATGTGTAACTCATTGAAATCAATAGAAACGCATCTCAGTGCATGCTTTAATATGCACTTCAAAGTGAATCATGATACATGTCAATGCGCCCAAACCCACCATACTGCTCGTCCCTGTGCACTGATGTACTGTATGTTATGACGCGCGTTGACATCTGCATTGAAAATGTGCGACAATGTGCGTCAGCGTGCTTTTCAGTTTTCACTGGAAGATACATCAAGGGGAAAATATGCATAAATACAAATCCTAAGGAAGTAAGGAAAACACAGTATTCTGGGTTTCAGCACACATGAGACAAAACAGTTCAGACTTTAAGATCTAAGTAGTTGCGCCATTATAACCCATACAATCCATTATGTCTAGAGCAGACTTTGTTAAATATCTTCATTTGACAGCGAAGGATTGTAGCTTATATGTAAACAGAGAGAAGTATTTGTCAATGTCAGTTGATCCGTTGTTGCTCTATGCAGCGGAGTATATTTAGGTTACAGCAGGAGCTGTCAAGTTGGGAAGGGGCGTTGCATGCAAATTACTTATGATAAGCACAGCTGTATGCTCTCGAAGGTATATTATTTATAGAACAGGACATCACAACTCTGGACAGCCTTCCATAGCATTTTGACAGCACTCACCAAAAAAACAAAAAACAAAAAAAAAACTTTTTCAGCTATAATTACAAAAAAATAGAAATATTATTTCTTGAACCTTTGCACAGCACTAAGGTAACTGGCCTCCTCCCAAAGTCTCTTGTCACCTTGGGATACGGTCACTGATTCCCCTGAACTAGCCACTCTCATTAGCCAGCATATTATTAGTGCAAACATGGCAGAAATAATCAGCTTGGGGCCAGGCAAGCGGAGAGGGACTGCCATGACAAAACTGCTCTGTCTAGTGTAGATGAGATCTAGAAGCCCACAGTTAGAGAAGGTCTCCAGTGTGGGTTGTTACTAAGTTGCAGTCACGGTTTAGACTATTGATTGGTTAAACCTCAGGCGTAGAGCTGTGCTTTTCTCCTAAATAGCCTGATATTACAGATCCCTCTGGATGTGATCAGCACATCTACAGACAAGATCACAATACAGCAGCAGTAAAATCCATATAAGTTTCCCCTCCCCGCCCAGCATGTGTCCAGCATTACAGGAATGTATGACAGGAGGGAGAGGAGGGGATCTGTGTGTCCAACGCTCCCGGCTTAACCCATTCTCTGCCACATCCATCCAACCCCTTTACTTCCATCTTCCATTGCCAGTCTCCTATGAGTTTCCACACTCCTGTTCCCTGACACATCCCAGGATCTGTACTGTTCATTTCAAACACATCCAAACTTGCATCTTAATTCTTAAAGAGTCAGGATTGCAGAGAAGCTCAGGAACCATGTCTTCCCCCCCAACACAAAAAAAGATCCAATCTCATTACTCTACATGGCACGCTGCCTAGCCAGTGGTAACCAACCCAATGCCTAGCCATAATCAATATGTCCTATAGTAATGATGGGGAAGACAGAGGTTAATGATTGCACCTCTTTGCCAGCTTAGCTTTCCATTTAAATTCATGTCTTGCAAAAATACATACATCTCAATTCTGTGAGAGCAGAAAGAGGAAGACGTCTGTGCACAAAATATGTATACATATGACACACCCCCAGCTATATGGATAACAGAGAAATATGTCAAAAAGGATTGCTTATACACATCCAGGCACCATTAGTTTTCTTTATACTGGCTTTACAGGAGATCAAATACTTCTCATCAAATATGTGACCACTAAGCCAAAATAGAGAGCCAGAGGGATCTATACATGACACCAAAAAGAGTGACAACTACGCTGAAATAGAGAGTCATAGGGATATATATGACATGAAAAAGATTAACAACTAAGCTGAAATAGAGAATCAGGGGGATCTATATATGACACCAAAAAGAGTGACAACTAAGCCAAAATAGAGAGCCAGAGGGATCTATACATGACACCAAAAAGAGTGACAACTATGCTGAAATAGAAAGTCATAGGGATATATATGACATGAAAAAGATTGACAACTAAGCTGAAATAGAGAGTCATAGGGATATATATGACATGAAAAAGAATGACAACTACGCTGAAATAGAGAGTCATAGGGATATATATGACATGAAAAAGATTGACAACTAAGCTGAAATAGAGAATCAGGGGGATCTATATTTGACACCAAAAAGAGTGACAACTAAGCCAAAATAGAGAGCCAGAGGGATCTATACATGACACCAAAAAAGAATGACAACTAAGCCAAAGTAGAGAGTCATATGGATATATATGACATGAAAAAGATTGACAACTAAGCTGAAATAGAGACAGAGGGATTTATATATGACACTAAAAAGAATGACAAGGAATCTAAAATAGAGAGTCATGTGGATCTATACATGATACCAAAAAGATTAACAACTAAACTGAATCAGAGGAATGTATATGTGACACCAAAAAGAGTGCCAACTAAGACAAAATAGAAAACCAGAGGGGTCTATAGATCACACACAAAAAAATGACAACTAAGCTGAAATAAAGAATTAGAGGGATCTAGAAATGGCATCAAAAAGAGTAACAACTACGCCAAAATGGAGAGCAAGAGGGAGCTATAGATCACACCAAAAAAGAGTGACAACTAAGCTGAGATAGACAATCAGATGGATCTATACATCACACCAAAATAAGCACCAGCTAAGTAGAAATAGAATCAGAGATCTATACATCATGCCTAAAAGAGTGACAGCTGTGTAAAAACAGACAGTAAGAGGAACCTATAAATCACACCAAAAAAATGGACAACTAGGTAGAAACAAAGAATCAGAGATCTATCCATCACATCAAACTAAGTGACAACTGAGTAGAACTAGAGTCAGAGGGATCTATCTATACATCACACCAAAAACTGGGATCACTAAGCCAAAATAGAGGGCCAGAAGGAGCTCATCTCATAGGGGCTCAGATACATCTCATTAAAAAAGAAATGGCAGCTATGTAGAAAAGAGAGTCAGAGATCTACTGTATACATCACACCAAAAAAAGAATGACAACTAGATAGAAAGAGAGTCAGAGAGATTTATACACTGCACCAAAAAGTGACAACTATGTAGAAATAGAGGGTCAGAGAGATCCATGACACCCAAAAAATTACAACTAAGCAGAAATAGTTATTTCTACATCACACCAAAAGAGTGAAAATACGTAATATAGAGCCAAAAAATCTATCCATCAGACCAAAGAGAGTGACAGCTAAGTAGATATAGAGTCAGACAGATCCAAACATCACAGCAAAAAGAGTAACTACGTAGAAATAAAGTCAGAGGGATCTATACATCTCACCAGAAATTGTGATAACTAAGCTGAAATAGAGGGGCAGAAGGATCTACACATCTCATTAAAAAACAAACAAATTCTATAGGTCACACCAAAAAGAATGACAACTAAACATAACGAGAGAGAGACAGAGGAATCTATACACTGCATTAAAAAGAGTGACAACCTCTGGAAATGTTAGAATAATCTTGTTTGCATTAAATACTACAATATATTTCTTTGTCTTGACCATTATTAACACTATGTTATCATTGAAATCACCTTTGTATTGCTCTAGATAATATCCAGTATCTTGTACCTTATCAAACATAATTTATCTTTATCTGTATTCATCTCTATATTTGTAAACGACCTTCCAATAAAATTGTTTGTAAACAGAAAAAAAGAGTGACAACTATGTAGAAATAGAGAGTCAGAGGGATCTCTCCATGACGCCAAAAAAGTGACAACTAAGCAGAAGCAGAGTAAAGTGATTTAAATGTCACATCAAAAAGAGTGATAACTAAATAGAAAGAAAGAGTCAGAGGGATCTATGCAGGACATCAAAAAGGGGGATAAAAACGCCAAACTAGATGGTCAGATTAATCTATACATCTCACCAAAAACAATAACTAAGTAGAAATAGAGAGTCAGAGGGATTACATCACACCAAAAGAGTTAAAACGAATAAGTAATACAGAGCCAAAGATCTATCCATCAGACCAAAGATAGTGACAACTATATACAGAGTTAGACAGATCCATACATGACACCAAAAGGTGTGACAACTAAGAGGAAACAGAGATTCAGGGGGATCTCTACATCCCATCAAAAGTGTGACAGCTATGGAGAAGAGAGTCAGAGCTCTATATATCCCATCAAAAGGGTGACAGCTATGGAGAAGAGAGTCAGAGCTCTATATATTCAATTAAAAGGGTGGCAGCTATGGAGAAGAGAGTCAGAGCTCTATATATTCCATTAAAAGGGTGGCAGCTATGGAGAAGAGAGTCAGAGCTCTATATATCCCATCAAAAGGGTGACAGCTATGGAGAAGAGAGTCAGAGCTCTATATATCCCATCAAAAGGGTGACAGCTATGGAGAAGAGAGTCAGAGCTCTATGTATTCCATCAAAAGGGTGGCAGCTATGGAGAAGAGAGCCAGAGCTCTATATATCCCATCAAAAGGGTGACAGCTATGGAGAAGAGAGTCAGAGCTCTATATATCCCATCAATAGGGTGAGAGCTATGGAGAAGAGAGTCAGAGCTCTATATATCCCATCAAAAGGGTGGCAGCTATGGAGAAGAGAGTCAGAGCTCTATATATCCCATCAAAAGGGTGAGAGCTATGGAGAAGAGAGTCAGAGCTCTATATATCCCATCAAAAGGGTGACAGCTATGGAGAAGAGAGTCAGAGCTCTATATATCCCATCAAAAGGGTGACAGCTATGGAGAAGAGAGCCAGAGCTCTATATATCCCATCAAAAGGGTGACAGCTTTGGAGAAGAGAGTCAGAACTCTATACATCTCACTAAAAGGATGAGAGCTATGGAGAAGAGAGTCAGAGTTCTATATATCTCATCATAAGTGTGACAGCTATGGAGAAGAGAGTCAGAGCTCTATATATCCCATCAAAGGGATGACAGCTATGGAGATGAGTCAGAGCTCTATATATCCCACTAAAAGGATGAGAGCTATGGAGAAGAGAGTCAGAGCTCTATATATCCCATCAAAAGGGTGACAGCTATGGAGAAGAGAGTCAGAGCTGTATATATCCCATCAAAAGGGTGACAGCTATGGAGAAGAGAGTCAGAGCTCTATATATTCCATCAAAAGGGTGACAGCTATGGAGAAGAGAGTCAGAGCTCTATATATTCCATTACAAGGGTGGCAGCTATGGAGAAGAGAGTCAGAGCTCTATATATCCCATCAAAAGGGTGGCAGCTATGGAGAAGAGAGTCAGAGCTCTATATATCCCATCAAATGGGTGACAGCTATGGAGAAGAGAGTCAGAGCTCTATATATCCCATCAAGAGGGTGACAGCTATGGAGAAGAGAGTCAGAGCTCTATATATTCCATTAAAAGGGTGGCAGCTGTGGAGAAGAGAGTCAGAGCTCTATATATCCCATCAAAAGGGTGGCAGCTATGGAGAAGAGAGTCAGAGCTCTATATATTCCATCAAAAGGGTGGCAGCTATGGAGAAGAGAGTCAGATCTCGATATATCCCATCAAAAGGGTGACAGCTATGGAGAAGAGAGTCAGAGCTCTATATATCCCATCAAAAGGGTGACAGCTATGGAGAAGAGAGTCAGAGCTCTATATATCCCATCAAAAGGGTGACAGCTTTGGAGAAGAGAGTCAGAACTCTATACATCTCACTAAAAGGATGAGAGCTATGGAGAAGAGAGTCAGAGTTCTATATATCCCATCAAAGGGATGACAGCTATGGAGAAGAGAGTCAGAACTCTATACATCTCACTAAAAGGATGAGAGCTATGGAGAAGAGAGTCAGAGTTCTATATATCCCATAATAAGTGTGACAGCTATGGAGAAGAGAGTCAGAGCTCTATATATCCCATCATAAGTGTGACAGCTATGGAGAAGAGAGTCAGAGCTCTATATATCCCATCAAAGGGATGACAGCTATGGAGAAGAGAGTCAGAACTCTATACATCTCACTAAAAGGATGAGAGCTATGGAGAAGAGAGTCAGAGTTCTATATATCCCATAATAAGTGTGACAGCTATGGAGAAGAGAGTCAGAGCTCTATATATCCCATCAAAGGGATGACAGCTATGGAGATGAGTCAGAGCTCTATATATCCCACTAAAAGGATGAGAGCTATGGAGAAGAGAGTCAGAGCTCTATATATCCCATCAAAAGGGTGACAGCTATGGAGAAGAGAGTCAGAGCTCTATATATCCCATCAAAAGGGTGGCAGCTATGGAGAAGAGAGTCAGAGATCTATATATCCCATTAAAAGGGTGACAGCTATGGAGAAGACAGTCAGAGCTCTATATACCCCATCAAAAGGGTGACAGCTATGGAGAAGAGAGTCAGAGCTCGATATATCCCATCAAAAGGGTGACAGCTATGGAGAAGAGAGTCAGAGTTCTATATATCCCATCAAAAGGGTGAGAGCTATGGAGAAGAGAGTCAGAGCTCTATATATCCCATCAAGAGGGTGGCAGCTATGAAGAAGAGAGTCAGAGCTCTATATATCCCATTAAAAGGGTGACAGCTATGGAGAAGAGAGTCAGAGCTCTATATATCATCAAAAGGGTGACAGCTATGGAGAAGAGAGTCAGAGCTCTATATATCCCATCAAAAGGGTGACAGCTATGGAGAAGAGAGTCAGAGCTCTATATATCCCATCAAGAGGGTGGCAGCTATGGAGAAGAGAGTCAGAGCTCTATATATCCCATCAAAAGGGTGACAGCTATGGAGAAGAGTGTCAAAGCTCTATACATCCCATCAAAAGGATGGCAGCTATGGAGAAGAGAGTCAGAGCTCTATATATCCCATCAAAAGGGTGACAGCTATGGAGAAGAGAGTCAGAGCTCTATAAATCCCATCAAAAGGGTGACAGCTATGGAGAAGAGAGTCAGAGCTCTATATACCCCATCATAAGTGTGACAGCTATGGAGAAGAGAGTCAGAGCTCTATATACCCCATCATAAGTGTGACAGCTATGGAGAAGAGTGTCAGAGCTCTATATATCCCATCAAAGGGATGACAGCTATGGAGAAGAGAGTCAGAGCTCTATATATCCCATCAAAGGGATGACAGCTATGGAGAAGAGAGTCAGAGCTCTATATATTCCATCATAAGTGTGACAGCTATGGAGAAGAGAGTCAGAGTTCTATATATCTCAATAAAAGGATGAGAGCTATGGAGAAGAGAGTCAGAGTTCTATATATCTCACTAAAGGATGAGAGCTATGGAGAAGAGAGTCCGAGGGATCCAAAAGTGTGCGTAAAGTGGGGCAGTCGGGAGCTGTGGCGGCGGCCCCTGTCAGGAGTGGCTGAGCTGTCAAAGTGACAGACAAGTTTGTAAACACAGAGCAGCAGGCAGAGATGTGAGGAGGAAGGTCCTACCTGCTGGAGATCGGAGGAGGTGGTGGTGATGGTGGTGGTAATCACTGGTGCTCGGACTGTTCCCTCTCCTTCTTGGAGGACTGTGGGGTTGCCTGGCTCCCTCCAGGAGGTTGTTGTCATTCCTGTCCACGCCTGGCCCTCGGAGGGCAGCAGATAGATGGTGATGATGATGATGGTGAGGAGGAAGAGGTGCTGGTGGTGTCTGGAGCTGGTGGTGGAAGTGAGGCACCCCGGGCATGCCGTGCAGCGCCTGCTGCTGTTGTTGATGGTTCATGCTGAATCCAGACCTAGATCTGGATCTAGTCCTTGGGGGCTCCAGGAACGCTGGGAATAGGAAGGAAGGAGTAAGAGGAGGTGCAGGAGATGACGGGGGAGAGGAAGCAGAGGACAGGGGCTGGAGGAAGGAGAAAGACGGGGTGACCCGGAGAACAGGAGGCTGCTGGAGAGGAGGAGGAGGAGGGGAGGAGGAGAAGGAGGAGGAGGCACCGAGCGATGTGAGCCCAGCTTTCTCTGCTGGTGGCCGCTGCAGCCTCGGCCCCTGCTTCAGCCTGCCTGGGATCGAGGCGAATCGGGAAACACAACAGCCCACCTCCTCCTCCTCCA
>BLSH010171077.1:648549-662003 GCA_018402905.1 Glandirana rugosa
AGTCACTGGTGGCGGTCAGTGGGTACTGGGTAGTCACTGGTGGTAATCTGTGGGTAGTGGGTAGTCACTGATGACTGATGGGTGACTGGCGGTGCACACTGATGGGTGCCGGGTGTCTGGTGGTGGTCACTGATGGCTGATGGGTGTCTAGTGGTGGTCATTGATGGGTGACGGGTGACTGGTGGAGGTCACTGATGGGTGATGGGTGACTGGCGGTGGTCACTGATGGGTCATGGATGACTGGCGGTGGTCACTGATGGGTGCCGGGTGTGTGGTGGCGGTTACTGATGGGTGACTGGTGGAGGTCAATGATGGGTGACTGGCGGTGGTCACTGATGGGTGCGGCGTGTCTGGTGGTAGTCACTGATGGGTGATGGGTGTCTAATGGTGGTCACTGATGGGTCATGGGTGACTGGCGGTGGTCACTGATGGGTGCTGGGTGTCTGGTGGTGGTCCCTGATGGGTGACTGGTGGTGGTCACTGATGGGTGACTAAATAAAATAAAGGATAGCGCTAACACCCTCGATATGGAAAACAAGGCTTAACCGGTCACCACAAATAGTGCAATGTGTGTGAGGATAAGGCTACCTTCAGGACAGCAAATATATTTCAAAGCCAAGTATAAACAGTGAAGAACAAAGTATGCATAATAAAGTGAAAAAGGATAACTTAAACACAAAATAAGTGCTACTATGTTGTTAATTTAGTAGTGGACGTCCTTAATAGGGCTTGGTGAAGGTCCTGCAGGACTATAATCCACAATAAATATAAATAGTAATGGAAGTCAACTTGGTGTAAACACGTATTGATAAAGTCCAATAGCAAAACGAAAAGTCCGAAACTTGTGAATAAAAATATCATAGAAAGAGGTGTTTATAGGTCAATGGTGATTCTTGTCATAGTGACTCGTGATGGGCGGTATATAAAAATCCGATCAATCCAACAACGAGAGAAGTCAAGGCTTACCAGATGGTGGATATATTCACACCCGAATATATCAGAGAGGTAGGAGGGTCGTCCTTCTCCAAACTGGTCACGTCACACAATCCTGGAGGGGTCTACGGACCTTGATGAAGTGGAGGTGCGTCACACAATCCAAGTGCATCCAATGCAGCTTAATTCTCCACTCGCCTTTCCAAAACCAGGGGATGCGACTCCTGGACAGTTTCCGTATTGGACTTTATCAATACGTGTTTACACCAAGTTGACTTCCATTACTATTTATATTTATTGTGCATTATAGTCCTGCAGGACCTTCACCAAGCCCTATTAAGGACGTCCACTACTAAATTAACAACATAGTAGCACTTATTTTGTGTTTAAGTTATCCTTTTTCACTTTATTATGCATACTTTGTTCTTCACTGTTTATACTTGGCATTGAAATATATTTGCTGTCCTGAAGGTAGCCTTATCCTCAGACACATTGCACTATTTGTGGTGACTGGTTAAGCCCTGTTTTCCATATCGAGGGTGTTAGCGCTATCCTTTATTTTATTTTGTCTGTTTACGATTAAGTTTGGTCGCAGTATGGCAGCTTCCCCTCTAGTATAAATTTTACTCTGAGCCTAGCACGGTTTACTTTTTTTTCCATATACTGATGGGTGACTGGCGGTGGTCACTGATGGGTGCCGCGTGTTTGGCGGTGTTCACTGATGGGTGCCGCGTGTCTGGCTGTGGTCACTAATGGGTGACCAGTGTCTGGTGGTGATCATTAATGCATGACGGGTGACTGGCGGTGGTCACAGATGCGTGACAGGTGACTGGCGGTGGTCACTGATGGGTGACAGGTGACAGGTGACTGGCGGTGGTCACTGATGGGTGACGGGTGACAAGTGACTGGCGGTGGTCACTGATGGGTGACGGGTGACTGGCGGTGGTCACTGATGGGTGACTGGCGGTGGTCACTGATGGGTGACTGGCGGTGGTCAGTGATGGGTGACGGGTGGTGGTCAGTGATGGGTGATGGGTGACTGGCGGTGGTCAGTGATGGGTGACGGGTGACTGGCGGTGGTCACTGACGGGTGACATGCCACGGTCACTGACGGGTGACAGGTACACTTTATGATGACAGGTACCCTTTATGGGGGCAGAAGGGGTGACTGTTGGGGTGACAGGTGCATTGGGGGGGCAGGTGACAGTGTGTTTTTACTGTACAGATCAGTAACTCACTGATCCCAGCTCTTCTCTCCTCACACTGGACACTGTGTGAGGAGAGAAGAGCTGGTAACAGTGAGTTACCGCTCTGTTTACATTGGATGTGATCGGCTGTGAAGTAGATCACAGCCGATCACAAGGTAACAGCGGCCTGCCGGCGGCTGATACCTTTGTCGGTGACAGGCAGTGTTCCCCGGGAACACGCCGCCACTGACGCGCAGTGCGCTCCCGATCGCGTGCATGCGCCATGCAAATGGCAGACATGCCATTTGTGATCAGCCGATCACATGCTGAACAGCCATAACCAATGGCTGTACACCCCTGTCGGTGATGCGGTGTGTCCTGGGGACACGCCGACGCCGACAGAGCCAGGATGCACGCCCCCTATCGCGTGCAATCCCGGCTTAAAGGGACGACGTCATATGACGTTGTCCCAGAACAATAGCAGTTCCGCCCCGCCGTCATTTGACGGTGGGCGGACGTGAGGTGGTTAAAAGGTTGCACATAAACAGAAATGAAAACAGAAAAACAAAAACCTTGCCGTCTGGCGATAAACTTAACAGTATAGTTTTCCTCACTATACAATGTGGGGCTGGTCCCCAACACCCACAAAACATAAGCAAATGCAAACCTTCTCTTTAAAGTCCAAATACCAAAATTGAGCTCCCTCAGATTGTTACTTCTGAGTCTCAGGCCAGAGCACAACTGAGAGCTCTTCTTGGTAATTTAAGCCACCTGCTGGTAGACTCCAGTGGACCAAAACTCCAGACCGGAACCAGCCCAGCCACGGTGGCTGGTAATAGCTGGGCCGGACTCCACCTAGTCCAATCTATATGAACGCATGCGAGGTGACAGGTAGTGTCCGTCTACTAGTTCCCCTCACATACTGTCACAATATATATATTGTGAAGTAATGCGAGGGGCCATCATAGACGGGTGATACTTGTCGCCTCGCATGTGATCATGTTGAGGCGACTAGTGAGAGTCCGCCCCAGGTTTTTCCAGCCAACGTGGTAGAGCTGGTTCCTGCCCAGACTTTCTGGTCCACTCAAACCCCTCTCCACCTGCATTTAATGACCAGGAAGGAGAGCAAAGGAGAGCTCTATCCTGGATCTCAGAGGGAGAAAGCTAGGAGAGCTCTGTGTGCTAATTTGGACTCATAGACAAAGGTTTGCACTGTGCTTATGTTTTGTGGGTGTCGGGGATAGCCCCATACTGCAAACCTGTGATAATAAACCTGGCAATTCGCCAGATTTTTAAGAAACTGACCTCCATGCTGAATCTTATACAAATTGCTGCCAATTGCCAACCGAATGATGAACCCATGCAGTGCGATTATACTTATGTGAATAGACGCCTTTCTCTTTTTGCACAGGTCGCATATACAGCATCATGTTCGGGTCACATGGAGAAGCAAATATGTGTGATTTTTGTTGATGGGAGACCAGTCACTGCACTGCTTGACTTGGGTAGTGTGGTAACATTGGTAAGAAGCAATTGTGTAAACCCTGCAAGGTTATACCCTAGCACTGTCAGAGTCATTTTCATCTATGGGGACATGGGTGACTACCAGACAGCGGTGGTTGAGATAGACACCCATTGCGGTAGTGTGACTCATTCAGTGGGGGTGGTACCTTCACTACTTTATGACGCCTTATTGGGCAGTGATTTTCTCCATTTTTGGAGGTTATGGGAAGGCACAGAGAGTCTGGAGGATAGGGCTCCCCCTGCTGCGGAAGCACGGGACCTCTCGCCAGACCTGTTTTGCCAAATGGTAGGGGAGACTGGTGTCAGGACCGAGGAGGGAGAAGACCCTCTTCCTTTTCCTGTACTGGCTGGGGAGCCAGAGGAGCTGGATGATAGCTCACAACGGGGGCTAATGACCCTGACAATGTCTCTGACCATGACGGTGAGAGAGAACCGAATGTAGTACCTGACTTAGAGGTCTGGAGAGAGGACTTCTGTACAGAACAACTACGGGATGTCACTCTCCTTAGAGCCAGAGAAAACGTGAAGGTGATGGATGGGGAACCTGTGGACCCTAATTGGGGGGTGTCTTTTCCCTAGATGGAGCTTAAAAATATATTGTTGTATCAGATGGTGAAACACAGGGAGGACGCAGTGGGACAGCTAGTGGTTCCCAAACCCTTCCGAAGGATGTTGCCGGATGTGGCCCATGGGCATGTAATGGGGGGCATCTGGGTATGGAGAAAACCAAGGAAAGAATAACCCAGAGATTCTTCTGGCCTGGGTTGTATGCAGACGTCAAAGAAAACTGTGAATCATGCCCTGAGTGTCAAATGACAGCCCCGTCACCCCATTTTCATAGTCCCCTTGTCCCACTTCCCATAATTGAAGTGTCATTTGAGCGAACTGGCATGGATCTCGGGGGGCCAGTAGTAAAATCTGCCCAGGGACACCAGCACATCCTGGATATCCTGTACTATTCGACATGCTATCCTGAGGCCATACCCTTATGGAATACCTCCGCTAAGACTATCGCCAAGAAGCTGTTCCAGGTGTTTAGTCGGGTGGGGATCCCTAAAGAAATCTTGATGGATCAGTGTACCCCGTTCATGTCCAGAGTAACCAGAGAATTGTGCAAGTTGTACAAAATCTCCCATCTCTGTACCTCGATTTACCACCCCCAAACTGACGGTTTGGTGGAAAGGTTTAACAAAACTCTCAAGAGTATGCTAAAAAAGGTGGCGGATAAAGATGGGCGAAATTGGGATTTTTTGCTGTTGTACCTCGTGTTTGCCATACGAGAGGTTCTGCAGGCATCTACGGGGTATTCCCCTTTCAACTGGGATGGTAGACATACCAGGGGGCTGCTGGATATCGCAAAAGAGACGTGGGAAGGAGAGGCAACCTCATATACAAGCGTCATAGAGCACGTCTCCTTGATGCAGGATCGAACGGCAGCTGTCCTGCCCCTTGTACAAAAGCATATGAAGCAAGCCCAGAGAAGGGTTTACAATCGGGGTGCCAAAACCCAAAAATTCAACCCCGGAGACAGAGTGCTGGTGCTAGTCCCCTTGGTTGAATATAAATTCCTGGCAAAGTGGCAGGGTCACTTTGAGATTAGGAAAATAGTAGGGGAAGTAAACTACAAAGTTTACCAGCCTGGGAAAAGGAAACCGGAGCAGATTTACCATGTTAATCTCCTAAAAACATGGAAGGACAAAGAGAGTTTATTGGCAGTGCCCACTCCCCAAAAGGACAGGCTACCCCTGACCCCAGATGTCCCCAAACGCGAGTCCTTGTCACTGACGCAACAAAACGACATTAAGGAATTCGTCAGTAAAAATAGAGAATTTTTCTTGTCCCTACCCAGACTGACCACTGTACTACAACATGACATAATCACGGAACCAGGGGTCCGTGTAAATGTTAAACCCTACCGAATACCTGAGCCTAGACGAAAGGCGGTGGCAAGAGAAAAAAAACCATGTTGGAGTTAGACGTGATAGAGGAGTCCCACAACACCTGGTTGAGCCCTATAGTGCTGGTCCGAAAA
Source organism: Glandirana rugosa (assembly GCA_018402905.1). Classification (NCBI taxonomy): domain Eukaryota; kingdom Metazoa; phylum Chordata; class Amphibia; order Anura; family Ranidae; genus Glandirana; species Glandirana rugosa. Next base: position 654,226 of record BLSH010171077.1, read on the forward strand.
AGCCCAATGGCACTATCAGGTTCTGTAATGATTTCAGGAAGCTGAATGACGTGTCTAAGTTTGACACATACCCGATGCCGCGGGTTGATGAACTTGTGGACCGGTTGGGAGGTGGCCAGTACATGACAACCCTAGACCTAACTAAGGGATACTGGCAAATCCCCCTAAAGGCAGCAAAGGAAAAAACTGCTTTTTCTACCCCCGAGGGATCCTTCCAATACAAACCAATGCCATATGGTCTGCATGGGGCCCCTGCATCCTTCCAGAGGATGATGGACAAAACCTTGAGGCCGCATCAGCCCTATGCAGCGACCATGTCATCCACAGCCCAGATTGGGAATCACATCTGCCCCAGGTGCAAGCAGTGGTAGATTTGCTGAGGGTAGTAGGTTTAACAGCCAACCCAAAAAAGTGTGCCATAGGTCTGGAGGAGGCCAAATACCTTGGGTATATTTTTGGTCGGGTCTGATCAAGCCCCAGACCAATAAGATCGAGGCTATTCAAAAGTGGCCCCAAACGGTGAACAAAAAACAGGTTTGTGCCTTCCTGGGGATTACAGGGTATTACCGACGCTTCATCCCAAACTTTGCCAACATTGCCGCCCTTCTGACTGATCTGACAAAGGGTAGAGGGTTGGGAATGGTTAAGTGGAATCTCGAAGCCGAGAAGGCATTCCAGAAGTTGAAGCAAGCCCTTTGTGTGCAGCCAGCGCTCATGACCCCAGACTTCACAAAGGAGTTTGTTGTTCAATCTGACGCCTCTGAGGTGAGACTAGGTGCTGTTCTGTCCCAGATCAGAGACGGTGAGGAGCCCCCGGTAGTCTGCTTAAGCAGGAAGCTTAAAGGCATGAAAGGAATTATGCCATAGTGGAGAAGGAGTGCCTGGCTATCAAGTGGGCCTTAGAGGCCCTAAAATACTACCTGCTGGGAAGGTCATTCAAGCTAGTCACCGACCATGCCCCCCTTAAGTGGATGTGTAATAACCGGGAGAAAAATAGCTGGGTGACTAGGTGGTTCCTGGCCCTACAGCTGTTTAAATTCTCAGTGGAACACCGGGCCGGAAAGCTCCAAAACAATGCAGATGGCCTCTCCCGGGCCCACTGCATGGTTGGGACAGTTGCTCCGCCCCAGGGGCTTGAACAGAGGGGGGGGATATATGACGTTATGCGATCACATTGAGGCGACTAGTCAGAGTCCAAACCGGGTTTTGCCAGCCACCGTGGCAGAGCTGGTTCGGGCCCAGACTTACTGGTCCACTCAAACCCCTCTCCACCTGCATTTAATGACCAGGAAGAGAGCAGAGGAGAGCTCTATCCTGGATCTCAGAGGGAGAAAGCTGAGTGAGCTTTGTGTGCTAATTTGGACTCAAAGACAAAGGTTTGCACTGTGCTTATGTTTTGGGGGTGTCGGGGGCAGCCCCACACTGTGTAGAGAGGAAACTGATTGTTTAGTTTAGCGCTGGACAGCGAGGTTTTGTTTTCTGGTTTTGTTTTTCTTATGTGTTTTGACCTAGCAAACCTGTGACAATAAACCTGGCAAGTTGCCAGATTTTTAAGAAACTGACCTCCATGCTGAATCTTTTCTCTGAAAAGTGATCCCCATGAGCTAATCTCCTGCAATAAATATACAGTATTTCACAAAGGTGTGTACTCCCCTCACATTTTCGTAGATATTTTATTATATCTTTTCATGTGACAACACTGAAGAAATGACACTTTGCTACAATGTAAAGTAGCGAGTGTACAGCTTGTATAACTGTGTAAATTTGCTGTCCCCTCAAAATAACTCAACACACAGCCATTAATGTCTAAACCACAGGCAACAAAAGTGAGTACACCCCTAAGTGAAAATGTCCAAATTGGGCCCAAAGTGTCAATATTTTGTCTTGGCCATCGTGCTGCACCTCAGTTTCATGGCAATCTTCTTATAGTCTAGGCCAACTTTATATAGAGCAACAATTCTTTTTTCAGATCCTCAGAGAGTTCTTTGCCATGAGGTGCCATGTTGAACTTCCAGTGACGAGTATGAGAGAGTGAAAGCGATAAAGCCAAATTGCTCCCCATTCACACCTGAGACCTTGTAACACTAACGAGTCACATGACACTTGGGAGGGGAAATGGCTAATTGGGTCCAATTTGGACATTTTCACTTAGGGGTGTACTCACTTTTGTTGCCAGCACTTTAGACATTAATGACAGTGTGTTGATTTATTTTGAGGGGACAGCAAATTTACACTGTTATACAAGCTGTACACTCACTACTTTACATTGTAGCAAAGTATAATTTCTTCAGTGTTGTCACATGAAAACATATAATAAAACATTTACAAAAATGTGAGGGGTGTACTCACTTTTGTGAGACACTGTGTGTGTGTGTGTGTGTGTGTGTGTATATATATATAGTATATACAGTACATACTGTATATTATTAGGATGGCAGCTTATATTGAAGGTGCACAAATTAAACAAAAAATTACTCAGCAAAAATATTGTAAAGTACAGCATTGCTGTCCTAAAAGGTGAGTCAGGTAATATTTCCTTAAATAGTGGAGGCTGGTCAAGAAGGGGTCAGTGCACATATACTTTGGACTGGTCCATGAGGTGTTAATGCATATACTTTGGAGTCTGGTTATGGAGGCCATAGCACCATGCCTCCCAACTTTTTCAGATTGGAACGAGGGGCACCTACCGTATTAGCAAAAGTATGTAGGCATAGAGCACACCCATGCCCCCTTAAAAGAGGATTATACTAAAAAAAATATTAGTTAAACCCACAAGTGTTTTTTTTTTTACCACTACTATTCCTTTATACTGGCTATTGAAATTTACAAATGCAGCAATTTAGGATTTGGATGAAAGGTTTAGCACTGGAAACACCATTTGAAATATAAATAGTACATTTTATACTGTATACAGCTATATAGACCAAACCAAAATGAGGGGCAAATAAGGAGGAAAGAGGGACAGGACTTTGCTCCAAATCAGGGACAGTTGGGAGCTATGCATAGCACACATACTACTGGTGGGCCCATCTAATTCTGAGGTTTGTGCGTTGGGTGCAGATTTTGCTGGTGACATGAATATATGAGATACTGCAAAGTAAGATGTGTGTACTAAAGTACAGATCCCACTGGTAACAGGGATAGTTAAAAATAAGCTGTGTTTGCTGGATCAGGGAATGAACTGTGTTAATGTGCAAATCTCACTGGTGACAGGGATACTGGGGAGCGAGCTGTGTGTACTAAGGCGCAGAGCTCACTAGAGACATGGATACTGGGGAGCAAGCTGTGTGTACTAAGATGCAAATCTGGCCAGGAGATATAGATACTGGGGAGTGAACTGTGTGCACTAAGGTTCAGATCTCACTAGAGACAGGGACACTGAGGAGTGAACTGTGCGTACTAAGGCATACCTCCTAACTGTCCCAGATTCATCGGGACTGTCCCGGGAGTGAGTTGTGTGTCCTGGCAACTTGCGATGGCTCCCCCACCCACTTGAAACCCCTGGAGCTCCGGACACCACCGGCGCGGCCAGGGCATCATAGCTGTGGGAACGCCAGCACCAGCCACATCCCAGAGGAGATCCCTTGGACCTATCTACCTACATGCCTACATGCCTGTTATCAGCATCTTTTTGTAAGTGCATTTTTAATAAAACGTGTTTTTAACCCATTACTACACTTAGTGGGGCGCCGCTTCTTTTCTTTTCTTTCTACTTTGACAGAGCTGCTTCAGCTCCGCTGGCAGGCTGCCCCACGTACCTATCCTACCCTCTCCAACCTTCCTCACTTCGCTTCCTAAGACCCTGAAGCGTCTCATCTCCCTTGCTGCTGTGCATCCTGAAAGCGCCACATTCATCATCTAATAGATAGCTCTTATGCGCTGATCCTCCTGATCCTAGGTTCCTCAGTCCAGCATAAAAATTTCATAAAGCCATAGGTGTCATAGGTGGCACAGGAAACTGGGAGGTGTACGTCACGCCAGCAGCAGCCACCTATAGCTGAATGTCACCACACACATTGCGGAGTATACATGTTTGGAATCTTGGCACTTGGTCTAAGTGCCTTTGCATGTGAGTGCATTTATTTTTATACTAATAAATTGTGAACTTATACAGAGAGCACTAGATTTACTAGATTTGCATATTTCGGAACATCTATGGCTTTATGACGTTTTTATGCTAGACTGAGGAACCTAGGATCAGGAGGATCACCACATAAGAGCTATCTATCTCTCTCCTAGTTGTGGGAAAGGCTTGAATGACCTGTTTGCTTCACCCAGGGGTCCATGCAAGGAGGTGAGTGGCCTGTGGGAGTGACATCATTGCGGCTCTGGCCAATTTCAGCGCCGGAGCCCCCGAACCTGGAAGAAGCTCCGGGAAACATGTTGGCAGTGACAGCAGTGTGCTGGAACCACTGCAACAGCTTCAATCTCAGGTAAGTATTTTATAATGAGTTAGTATGCGATGCATTTTTTTTTTGAGGTTTACAACCTCTTTAATATCTCTGATGATTATCAAACCATTGTTGACAGCTCAGTTTAACCACTTCCTGCCAGGCCGATAGCAGAATGAAGGTCGGGCGGGGGTCTCATTGTTCTGAGTGAACATCATATGAAGTCCTTCAAAAGTGCGGCGATCGGTCTTGCGGCGTGTCCCTCGAACACACTGCATCTCCAAACACAGTAAAGAGCCTATGACAAAGGCTCTTTACCATGTGATCAGCTGTGTCCAATCACAGCTGAGCACAGTGTAAATAGAAAGTGCTGGGTATCGGCATTCCTCTCCTCACACTGAGAGCATGTGAGGAGAGGAGAGCCAATAAGCAGCTTTCCTCACAGGGGAGATCTGCACTGATAATTCGTGCAATGATTATCAGTGTAACCCCACCATTGATGCCCACCAGTGCCTACCAGTGATACCCACCAGTGATGCCAATCAGTTGCTGTCAGTAATGCCTTTCAGTGCCCATCAGTGCCTCCTCATTAGTGCTGCTTATCAGTGCCCATCAGTGCCACCTATCAGTGCCCATCATTGCTGCCTATCAGTGTCCATAAATGCTGCCCATCCCAGTACATCCTAGCAGTGCCCATCAGTGCAGCATATCTGTGTCACCTATCAGTGCCTGTTAGTGCTGCATATTAGTGCCTCCTCATCAGTGCCCATCAGTGCCACCTCATTAGTTCCCCTTCATCAGTGCCCGTCAGTGTAACCTCGCCTCATTAGTGCACATCTGTGAAGGAGAAAAATTACTTATTTACAAAATTTAATAACAGAAACTTAGAAAAACTTTTTTTTCTTTTTCAAAATTTTCAGTCTTTTTTACTTTGTTTAGCAAAAAATAAAAATCTCAGTGGTGATTAAATACTGCCTAAAGAAATCTGTCTCAAAAAAACGATAAAATTTTAATTTGGGTACAGCATTGCATGACCGCGCAATTGTCATTCAAAGTGCGACAGCGCTGAATGCTGAAAATTGACCTGGGCAGGAAGGGGGTTAAAGTGCCCTGTATTGAAGAGGTCAACAAAATGTCATACTGCTGGCCAATGAAATGTCACCAATTTGTGTAGTGATTTTCAATGACTTTTTGAGTTATGTTAAAATGCCTAAGTACAGGTTTCAACATAACTAGAAATGTGGAATAGAAGTGAACATATTTTACTGTGAACAAATAAACAACTTAATTTCTTTTGCTTTCTTATACCAAAATATATAGGATAGGATCTCATTAGGAAACAAATATAACCATGTTCCCATGGCAACCAATCACGTCCATTCTAAAATTGCAGTTGTTCGTGCTAGACTACCCATTTTGTTGCTAAGGACAACACAAACTTTTTATTATTTTGGTTATTTATCTATTTAGTTTTTTATGGTCACACAGTGGAGGACAGTGTTAATGTTGTACTAAAGGTCTTAGGTGCACAAGAGTCTAGGCCAAGCAAACAAAGGGTTGTCACCTTGTGAAAAACAGAATGTTATAGGAGGATTATAGCTGGCAGTGGATAAAATCTCTAACATGCATATCTTTAAGATAGCCGAGAAATATTAGGAAACATGCATATTTTACCTAGTTATGTTCTAATATGAAGCTGTTCTGTGAAAATTATATCTGTAAGCTAGACACTTCCTGGGGTGGAGTGGTTTGTAACCAGGAATGAGCTTCTCAGCAAGGAAATGAACCTTAGGTTGTGGTTATAATTGTTATGAAATCTGTCACTGAAGTTATTGGAATTTCCTTTGCTGTTTTTTGGGGACGTATCACTTTACTATACTGCAAAATAGTTCTATAGCCATAATCAGGAGTTAGATGCTGTACCCAGTGAGGAACTAATATGTGTGAAAAACTGAAATGTTCATTTCATCTGTTTATAATGTTCCTCCTAGAGAAATGTCATCCTAGAGACACATGGAAGTTCCCTGGCAGCCACTCTTATGCAAAAAAAAATAAAAAATAATAATGTCATCAATCTGCTTCAAACTAATTATTACAGTAAAGCAAATGTGTACCAGTCTTTTTGAACATGGTCTCTGTTTAAAACATTTGGAATGTAGTCTCTGTTTTCTTTAATTATGAACATGACATTTAGTGTCAGAATAGGTTATAAGGATCTTTTCCAACTAACTTGTTAATGCTTTGTTTTATATTCTAGCAGTGGTAGCATACTAGGAAAAATGACATTGCAATTGCTATTTTTTAATCCAAAATATAGAGGTAGTGATATCCCTAGATGGCCTAGGGAATGGTCATGGACAGGGTGTACCTGCTACTAAGACTACAATGGCTTACATACTGCATCATGGCACTAGACACATGGCGGGAATCTGAATATTGGTTATTTTGGACTCTGGACCATGACCTGGGTTAAAAGCCAGTAAGGATTTTAAAAATCTGGATGTAAACCCGATTCATGAAATTTGAGTTGGACCCATCTGTAGTGTTTTGTTATCTCTCTTTAAATAGCTATGTCTATGTCTATATATAGCTCTGTGTATACAAAGGAGCATGGGGGAGCTCATGTCCACGTCGGGGTTGGTAGTGACACAGCCCCAAATGATCCACAATGGCTCAAAAGTGAAATGGTCCAGAAGTATTTAGACAGAATAAAGGTAGATAAAGCACCTGGACCAGATGGCATCCATCCACGGATCCTAAAGGAATTGAGCTCTGTCATTTCAAAGCCATTGTATCTCATTTTTAGGGACTCCTTAATGACTGGAATAGTACCACTGGATTGGCGTAGGGCCAATGTGGTGCCCATATTTAAAAAGGGATCCAAGTCTTTACCAAGTAACTATAGACCTGTTAGTTTAACTTCTATAGCTGGGAAGATACTGGAGAGTTTAACCACTTGACAACTGGGCACTTAAACCCCCTTAACAACCAGACCAATTTTCAGCTTTCAGCGCTCTCACACTTTGAATGACAATTACTCAGTCATGCAACACTGTACCCATATGAAATTTGCGTCCTTTTTTTCACACAAATAGAGCTTTCTTTTGGTGGTATTTAATCATCGCTGGGTTTTTTATTTTTTGCGCTATAATTAAAAAAAGACCGAAAATTTTGTAAAAAAATGAATTTTTCTTCGTTTCTGTTATAAAATTTTGCAAATTAGTAATTTTTCTTCATAAATTTTTGCCAAAATTTATACTGCTACATATCTTTGGTAAAAAAAAAACAACAAATTAGTGGATATTATTTGGTCTTTGTGAAAGTTATAGAGTCTACAAGTTATGGTGCCAATCACTGAAAATTGATCACACTTGATTTACTGACGGC
>BLSH010171077.1:679422-710704 GCA_018402905.1 Glandirana rugosa
ATATATATCACATTGGAACCCATCGCAGCTCCTGCCAGCTGCAGATAATAGGATTCTTTAAATAGGAAGAAATTTTACTCCAAGACAATAGTTAATAAATCCAGCACGAACTCTATTTGTGTTGTAGTGTATTTCTTGGAACTAATAAGTAGTCTGCAGCATATATATATATATATATATATATATATATATATATATATATATATATATAGCCTAGTATATACAGTCAGGTCCATAAATATCCATAAATATTGAGACATCGACACAATTCTAATCTTTTTGGCTCTATACACCACCACAATGGATTTGAAATGAAACAAACAAGATGTGCTTTAACTGCAGACCTTCAGATTAAATTTGAAGGTATTTACATCCAAAAAGGGTGAACAGTGTATTTATATGTGCCTCCCACTTTTTAAGGCACCAAAAGTAATGGGACAGATTAACAATCATAAATCAAACTTTCACTTTTTAATATTTGGTTGCAAATCCTTTGCAGTCAATTACAGCCTGAAGTCTGGAACGCATAGACATCACCAGACGCTGGGTTTCATCTCTGGTGATGCTCTGCCAGTCCTCTACTGAAACTGTCTTCAGTTCCTGCTTGTTCTTGGGGCATTTTCCCTTCAGTTTTGTCTTCAGCAAGTGAAATGCATGCTCAATCGGATTCAGGTCAGGTGACTGACTTGGCCATTGCATAACATTCCACTTCTTTCCCTTAAAAAACTCTTTGGTTGCTTTCGCAGTTTGCTTCGGGTCATTGTCCATCTGCAATGTGAAGCGCCGTCCAATGAGTTCTGAAGCATTTGGCTGAATATGAGCAGATAATATTGCCCGAAACACTTCAGAATTCATCCTGCTGCTTTTGTCAGCAGTCACAACATCAATAAATACAAGAGAACCAGTTCCATTGGCAGCCATACATGCCCACCGCATGACACTACCACCACATGCTTCACTGATGAGGTGGTATGCTTTGGATAATGAGCAGTTCCTTTCCTTCTCCATACTCTTCTCTTCCCATCACTTTGGTACAAGTTGATCTTGGCCTCATCTGTCCATAGGATGTTGTTCCAGAACTGTGAAGGCTTTTTTAGATGTTGTTTGGCAAACTCTAATCTGGCCTTCCTGTTTCTGAGGCTCACCAATGGTTTACATCTTGTGGTGAACCCTCTGTATTCACTCTGGTGAAGTCTTCTCTTGATTGTTGACTTTGACAAACATACATCAACCTTCTGGAGAGTGTTCTTGATCTGGCCAACTGTTGTGAAGGGTGTTTTCTTCACCAGGGAAAGAATTCTTCGGTCATCCACCACATTTGTTTTCCGTGGTTTCCGGGTCTTTTGGTGTTGCTAATCTCCCCGGTGCGTTCTTTCTTTTTAAGGATGTTCCAAACAGTTGATTTGGCCACACCAAATGCTTTTGCTATCTCTCCGATGGGTTTGTTTTGTTTTTCAGCCTAATGATGGCTTGCTTCACTGATGGTGACAGCTCTTTGGATCTCATATTGAGAGTTGACAGCAACAGATTCCAAATGCAAATAGCACACTTGAAATGAACTCTGGACCTATTATCTGCTCCTTGTAAATTGGATAATGAGGGAATAACACACACCTGGCCATGGAACAGCTGAGCAGCCAATTGTCCCATTACTTTTGGTCCCTTAAAAAGTGGGAGGCACATATACAAACTGTTGTAATTCCTACCCCGTTCACCTGATTTGGATGTAAATACCCTCAAATTAAAGCTGAAAATCTGCAGTTAAAGCACATCTTGTTCATTTCATTTCAAATCCATTGTGGTGTTGTATAGAGACAAAAAGATTAGAAGTGTGTCGATGTTGATTTTCTGCATTCAGTGTAGACTATATATACAGTGCATTCGACGGTGTACGGTATATACAGTACAAAAGTGAGTACACCCCTCACATTTTTGTAAATATTTTATTATATCTTTTCATGTGACAACACTGAAGAAATGACACTTTGCTACAATATAAAGTAGTGAGTGTACAGCTTGTATAACAGTATAAATTTGCTGTCCACTCAAAATAACTCAACACACAGCCATTAATGTATAAACCGCTGGCAACAAAAGTGAGTACACCCTAAGTGAAAATGTCCAAATTGGGCCCAATTAGCCATTTTCCCTCCCCGGTGTCATGTTACTCATGAGTGTTACAAAGTCTCAGGTGTAAATGGGGAGCAGGTGTGTTAAATTTGGTGTTATCGCTCTCACACTGGTCACTGGAAGTTCAACATGGCACCTCATGGCAAAGAACTCTCGGAGGATCTGAAAAAAGAATAGTTGCTCTACATAAAGATGGCCTAGGCTATAAGAAGACTGCCAAGACCCTAAAACTGAACTGCAGCATGGTGGCCAAGACCACACAATGGTTTAACAGGACAGGTTCCACTCAGAGCAGGCCTCATTATGGTCGACCAAAGAAGTTGAGTGCACGTGCTCAGCGTCATATCCAGAGATTGTCTTTGGGAAATAGACATATGAGTGCTGCCAGCATTGCTGCAGAGGTTGAAGGGGTGGGGGGTCAGCCTGTCAATGCTCAGACCATACACCACACACTGCATCAAATTGGTCTGCATGGCTGTCATCCCAGAAGGAAGCTTCTTCTAATGATGAACAAGAAAGTCTGCAGTTTGCTGAAGACAGGCAGACTAAGGACATGGATTACTGGAACCATGTCCTGTGGTTTGATGAGACCAAGATGAACTCATTTGGTTCAGATGGTGTCAAGCGTGTATGGCGGCAACCAGGTGAGGATTAAAAAGACAAGTGTGTCTTCTCAACAATCAAACAGGGTGGTGGGAGTTTCATGGTCTGGGGCTGCATTGGGAGCTACAGTTCATTGAGGGAACCATGAATGCCAACATGTACTGTGACATACTGAAGCATAGAATGATCCCCTCCCTTCGGAGACTGGGCCACAGGGCAGTATTCCAACATGATAACGACCCCAAACACACCTCCAAGACAACAACTGCCTTGCTAAAGAAGCTGAGGGTAAAGGTGATGGACTGGCCAAGCATGTCTCCAGACCTAAACCCTATTGAGCATCTGTGGGGCATCCTCAAACCAAAGGTGGAGGAATGCAAGGTCTCTAACATTCACCAGCTCCATGATGTCATCATGGAGGAGTGGACGAGGACTCCAGTAGCAACCTGTGAAGCTCTGGTGAACTCCATGCCAAAGAAGGTTAAGGCAGTGCTGGAAAATAATGGTGGCCACACAAAATATTGACACTTTGGGCTCAATTTGGACATTTTCACTTAGGGGTGTACTCACTTTTGTTGCCAGCGGTTTAGACATTAATGGCTGTGTGTTGAGTCATTTTAAGGGGACAGCAAATTTACACTATTATACAAGTTGTACACTCACTCACTTACTTTTGTGAGATACTGTAAGTGCAGCGGTGTTCAAAAAAAAAACACCATGGTGCATCCTCTGCAGGTGGGTCACGCTTGTCCTTTTTTCTTTTTTTCTGCTGTAGGCTGTGTTATTGAGCCACAACATGCAGAAGAGTTGGTGAAGTGGATAACTAAGACATCCTCATCCTCCTCATCCTCTGTCACCCAGGCTCATACTAGTTTGTCTTCCAACACAGCTGCCAAAGAGGCCTATTCCACCAGATCCTTGTCCACAGTTACTCCTTCCATAGCCCCGCCATCATGCACGGAGGAATCACCAGAATTATTCGACCATAGTGTCGGTTACATGCTGATGTAGGATGCGCAGCAATTTGAAGGCTCTGATGTTGGTTCCCAGGTTGAGGAAGGGAGAAATGTGAGCCTAGAGAGAGGGGGTGCCACAGAAGAACAAGAAACTAACAGTCATGTTCCCCCAGCTGCCAAGTTTGCTTCAGCGAGGAGGAGGCAGGGGATGATGAGGACACTGATTGTACTTGGGTTCTTGGAGAAGAGAGGAGGAAAATGAGGAGGAGGAGGCTCCAGTGAGGCAGGATGTCCTCCAGGAGCCAGCTTAAGTGCAGCCACCCTATTGCATCATACCCCAAAGCTCCACAGGTGCAGGGCGCTGCTGACTCCCCACTTTTTTCAACACTTGTGCAGTAGATTGCACCATTGCTGTTTGCAATCTATGTCTGTAGCGGATCAAGAACAGGCCAGAACAGCAGCTGCTTGGGTACCACATGCTTGACAAGACATATGACGACCTACCATGCAATCTGTTGGCAACAGCACCTCAAAGACCCACATTATACAACAAGGTGGACTTCTCCTTGCTCCTCATCTGTGACTCAACAAATACAATACCTCCAGTCCTCTCAGAAGCCTGCACTGAGAGGAATGAAGGTATAGCAATGGGTGCCACAAGTACCTGCAGCCAATCTGCAAGCAGTACACCACCAGTTGATTTCAGCAGCCAAATTTCCCTGCCCCAATTGCTGAACTGTAAAAAAAAATACTGTCCCAGCCATCCACATGCTCTGCGTCTAAATGCTAGCTTGGCCAAATTGCTAGCACTCCAACTGCTGCCTTTTCAGCTTTTAGTCTCTGCCCCCTTTTGTGAATTTGTGGAATGTGCTGTACCACAGTGGCAGGTTCCCAAAAGAAATTTCTTTTCACGTAAGGCCATTCCAGCTCTCTACTGTTATGTGGAAGGCAATGTTTTGGCCTCCCTGGACAGGGCGGTCAGCAACAAGGTTCATATTACCGCTGACTTATAATCCAGAAGGCATGGTCAGGGACATTACCTTTCCTTCATGGTGCACTGGGTAACTCTGCTGGCAGTTGGGAAGGATGCAGGACAGGGTTCAGTGTTGGAGCTAGTTCCACCACCACGCCTCCAAAAAAGTGCTGGTGATTCTGCCACGTCTGCTTTCTCCACCCCTTCCTCTTCTTCTTCCTCTGTGGCCTCTTCTGCAGACGTCCTCTGAACCAGCAGTGCTCCCTATGCATTCAAGGGGCTACACAAGCAGGCTAAAAGATGCCATGTGCTGTTTCAGTTGGTCTGTCTAGGGGACAGGGGCCACACAGGGGCAGAGATCCTGTCAGCTCTGTGGGGGCAGGCTCAGAGGTGGTTGACGCCACGGCAGCTTGAGCCAGGAATGGTTGTATGAGACAATGGCACCAACCTTCTCTCTGCCCTTGACACATGTTGCATGCTTGCCATTAGTCCTGAATTTGGTCGTGCAGTGTTTCTTGAACAGGTACCCAGGCTTACCAGATATTTTGAGGCAGGCCAGAAAAGTCTGTGGCCATTTCCGGCCACTGCCAGTGCTAGGCTGACTGACATTCAGCGGGAACTCAACCTGGCCACCAACTGCCTCATTTGTGACATGCCCACCGGGTGGAACTCAACATTGGCAAGGCTGCAAGGGCTGCATGCACAGCAGAGGGCCATCAACGAGTACCTGTGTGAGTATGGCACCAAGACAGGCTCAGGGGAGCTTGACTTCTTTTTGCCATGCCAGTGGTTACTGATCAAGGATGCATGCACTGTCCTGTCACCATTTGAGGAGGCCACAAGAATGGTGAGCAGTGACAATGCATGCATCAGTGACACTGCCCTTCTAGTCTTCCTGCTGGAGCACACACTTCGTGGAATCATGGACAGGGCACTTGAGGCAGAACAGCGGGAGAAAGAGGAGTACTTCCTTTCCTCTCAGGGCCCCCTTTATGCAGATAGCATTCCTGCAGGGCCGCCAAACACACAGGAAGAAGAGAAGGAGGATTGTGTCAGCATGGATGTAGAGGATAACACACAGCAGTCTTCAAGGGATGGTCTTCAGTTCCCAGAACCCAAGGTGGCTGGGAGGAGGTAGTTCATGACAATGCCATCCTCAGTGGCCCAGAGGTCTCTCATGCCTCCTCAAACTTATGCTGCATGGCCTTCCTAATTCTGCAAAGCCTGTGAAAAAACCAGAGGAGTTGTGGCATCAAGGAGAGGAATCATTACAGGCTGCAATCCTTCTTGATAAAAAATTACAAGGGTAAAGTTGCAGAGCTCATCCTGCCTTTGTAGAGGAAGCAGATGATGAAACATCTTAAGGATACCTTGAAGAAAAGTTTGTGCAATGCCTTTCCAGACCCTGGGAGGTAACCATTTCCTGGTGCTGAACAATGTGTTTCTGAGGCTTCCTTCAGTCAGAGGAAGAGCGGTGGAGAAGATGGCCGGCTGACCGATGCATTTAAATAATTCTTTAGTCCTCAGTGCCCAGGGCGGATAGATTCAAGCAACCATCGTCAGTGTCTGCATTGTGTGTTGCAAGAATATCTAGGGGCAAGAGCAAACTTGGAGACCTTTCTAAATGAGCATCCACTGAGTTACTGGGTCTTGAAGATGGACCACTGGTCGAAACTTGCTCAATATGCAATCGTGCTACTGGCCTGTCCTGCATCCAGCGTGCTTTCTGAACGGACATTCAGTGCTGCTGGAGGGTTTGTAACGGATCAAAGGGTGCCCCTGTCAACAGACTCCGTTGATAGGCTCACATTTATAAAAATGAATCAGTCCTGGATCAGCAGCTATCAAGCCCTAATGCTGATGAAACTGATTGAATTTGCTAGGGATCTGGGATCCCTTCAAGACTGCCTATGCTGCCTATCCTATTCCTCCTGAATCCTGAAGATGCAAGCTTCCAACAATATTTTGGGTTTAGGGCACCACCAACACCCAAGGCCCAATTTTTCTGCACCTGTTTGCCTGAGGCATGCCATGATAATTTTTAAATAAATTACAGCAGCAGGGAAAATTCCTGTGCCCAACAAGAGTAATTAGGAGGGGGTTGCAGTGTTCTGCTACCACCAACACACAAGACCCAATTTGTTTGCACCTGCTTACTTGGGGCATGTCATGAGAATTTTTTTAATAAATTACAACAGCGGGGCCCATTCCTGCACCCAACAAGAGTAACCATGAGGGGTTATAGTGTTCTGCCACCACCAACACCCAAGGCTCAATTTTTCTGCACCTGTTTGCCGCATGTTATTACAATTTTTTAAATGAATTAAAACAGCAGGGCCCGTTCTAGCACCCAACAAGAGTAATTGTGAGGGGTTAGAGTGTTTTGCTACCACCAACACCCAAGAACCCATTTTTCTGCACCTGTTTGCCTGGGGCATGTCATTACAATTTTTAAAATAAATTACAACAGCAGGGCCTATTCCGGTGCCCAACAAGAGTAACTGTGAGGGGTTGCAGTCTTCTGCCACCACCAACACCCAAGGCCCAATTTTTCTGCACCTGTTTGCCTGGGGCATGTAATTACAATTTTTAAAATAAATTACAACAGCAGGGCCTGTTCCCACGCACATCAAGGGTATTTGTGAGGGATTACAGTGTTCTGCCACCACCAACACCCAAGGTCCAAATTTTCTGCACCTGTTTGCCTGAGGCATGTCATGACAATTTTTAAAATAAATTACAACAGCGGGGCCTGTTCCTGTGCCCAACAAGAGTAACTGTGAGGGGTTACAGTGTTCTGACACCACCAACACCCAAGGCCCAATTTTTCTGCGCTTGTTTGCCTGGGGCTTGTCTTTAAAATGTTTAAACTAAATTGCAAAAGCAGGGCCTGTTCCTGCACCCAACAAGAGTAACCGTGAGGGGTTATAGTGTTCTGCCACCACCAACACCCAAGGCCCAATTTCTCTGCACCTGTTTGCCTGGGGCATGTTATTACATTTTTTAAAATGAATTAAAACAGCAGGGCCTATTCTTGCACCCAACAAGAGTAATTGTAAGGGGTTACAGTCTTCTGCCACCACCAACACCCAAGGCCCAATTTTTCGCCAGCTGTTTGCCTGGGGCATGTCATTACAATTTTTAAAATAAATTACAACAGCAGGACCTGTTCCTGCGCACAACAAGGGTAATTGTGAGGGGTTACGGTGTTCTGCCCCCACCAACACCCAAGGTCCATATTTTCTGCACCTGTTTGCCTGAGGCATGTCATTACAATTTTGAAAATAAATTACAACAGCAGGGCCTGTTCCTGCGCCCAACAAGAGTAAATGTGAGGGGTTACAGTGTTCTGCCACCACCAACACCCAAGGCCCAATTTTTCTGCACTTGTTTGCCTGGGGCATGTCTTTACAATTTTTAACATAAATTACAAAAGCAGGGCCTGTTCCAGCGCCAAACAAGAGTAACCGTGAGGAGTTATAGTCTTCTGCCACCACCAACACCCAAGGCCCATTTTTTCACACCTGTTTGCCTGGGGCATGTTATTACAATTTTTAAAATAAATTAAAACAGCAGGGCGTTTTCCTGCGCCAAACAAGAGAAATTGTGGGGGGCTGCAGTGTTTTGCCACCACCAACACTCAAGGCCTCATTTTTCTGAACCTGTTTGCCTGGGGCACGTCATTACAATTTTTAAATTAATTACAACAGCAGGGCCTACTCCGGCACTCAACAAGAGTAATTGTGAGGGGTTACAGTGTTTTGCCACCACCAACACCCAAGGCCTCATTTTTCTGAACCTGTTTGCCTGGGGCATGTCATTACAATTTAAAAAAAAAAAAACAGCAGTGCTTGTTCCCGCGCCCGACAAGGGTAATTGTGTTACAGTGTTCTGCCACCACCAACAACCTAAGGCCCAATTTTTTTGCACCTATTTGCTTGGGGCATGTCATTACAATTTTTACAATAAATTAAACAGCAGGCCCTGTTCCTGTGCCCAACAAGAGCAAATGTAAGGGGTTACAGTCTTCTGCCACCTCCTACACCCAAGCCCCAATTTTTCTGCACCAGTTTTCCTGGGGCATGTCATTACAATTTTTAAAATACTTTACAACAGCAGGGCCTGTTCCTGCGCCCAACAAGAGTAACTGTGAGGGGTTACAGTGTTCTGCCACCACCCACACCCAAGGCTAAATTTTCATGCACCTGTTTGCTTGGGGCATGTCATTACAATTTCTAAAACACATTACAACAGCAGGCCCTCTTCCTGTGCCCAACAAGAGCAATTGTGAGGGGTTACAGTCTTCTGCCACCACCAACACCCAAGGCCCAATTTTTCTGCAGCAGTTTGCCTGCGGCATGTCATTACGATTTTTAAAATACTTTACAACAGCAGGGCCTGTTCCTGCGCCCAACAAGAGTACCTGTGAGGGGTTACAGTGTTCTGTCAATAACAACACCCAAGACACAATTTTTCTGCACCTGTTTGCCTGGGGCATGTCATGACAATTTTTAAAATAAATTACAACAGAAGGTCCCTTTTACTATGCCTAACAAGATTAATTGTGAGGTGTTCCAGTGTTCTGCCACCACCAACACCCAAGGCCCAATTTTTCTGCACCAGTTTGCCTGGGGCATGTCATAATTTTTAAAATACTCTACAACAGCAGGCTCTGTTCTTGCGTCCAACAAGAGTAATTTGGAGAAGTTACAGTGTTCTGTCACCACCAACACCCAAGGCCCAATTTTTCTGCACCTGTTTGCCTAGGACATGTCATTACAATTTTTAAAATAATTTACAACAGCAGGGCCTGTTCCTGTGCCCAACAAGATTACATGTGAGGGGTTACAGTGACCTGCCACCACCAACACCCAAGGCCCAATATTTCTGCACCTGTTTGCCTGGGGCATGTCATTACAATTTTTAAAATCATTTACAACAGCAGGGTCTGTTTCTGCGCCCAACAAGAGTAACTGCGAGGGGCTACAGTGTTCTACCCCCACCAACACCCAAGGCCCCATTTTTCTTCACCTGTTTGCCTGGGGCATGTCATGACCATTTTTATAATAAATTACAACAGCAGGGCCTGTTCCTGCCCCCAACGAGATTAATTATAATGTGTTACAGTGTTCTGCCACCAGCAACACCTAAGGCCCAATTTTTCTGCACCTGTTTGCCTGGGGCATGTCATTACAATTTTTAAAATAAATTGCAACACCAAGACCAGTTTCTGCGCCTAACAAGAGTAATTGTGAGGGGTTACGGTAGAGCTGCACGATTCTGGCCAAAATGAGAATCACAATTTTTTTGCTTAGAATAAAGATCACAATTCTCTCACGATTCTCGCGGTGTAATATATTAAATATACAAAAAAATTGGGCAAACAGCACTGTTTAGGTTTTTGAAAGGGGTAATTTTTCCAAAAAAATTGCGCTTAAAAGTTTGCTGCACAAACAGCGTGTGACATAAAATATTGCAACAACCGCCATCTTATTCTCTAGGGTCTCTGCTAAAAAAAAATATATATAATGTTTGGGGGTTCTAAGTCATTTTCTAGCACAAAATAATGGATTTTTATTTGTAAACAGCAAGTGTCAGGAAAGATTTAGTCTTTAAATGGTTAAACCAAACTATAGAAGGGGAGTTCACTCAGAGTTCAATGCCTTTGAAGTAAATGACTTTGTAACTCTTTTATCAATGATGACTCAGAAGTTGGCTGTCTGCCCAGACTTGGCTCTCTCCCCTGAGACTCAAGTCGCTCCGACTTGGAAAGACTTCAGGCACTTTTATTACTGTCAAGTCACGCTGATTCGCCCCCCAAGTCGGACCCCATTAATTGCACTGAAAATCGCGGTAATGCCCAATGGAGATCGCAGGGGGGGTAGATCGAGATCGCGATTTTAATACGATTAATCGTGCAGCTCTAGGTTACGGTGTTCTGCCACCAGCAACACCCAAGGCTCAATTTTTCTGCACCTTTTTTCTTGGGGCATGTCATGACAATTTTTAAAATAAATTGCAACGCCAGGTCCTGTTTCTGCACCTAACCAGAGTAATTGTGAGGGGTTACAGTGTTCTGCCACCACCAACACCCAAGGCCCAATTTTTCTGCAACTGTTTGCTTGGGGCATGTCATTACAATTTTTAAAATAATCTACAACAGCAGGGCCTGTTTATGCGCCCAACAAGAACAACTGTGAGGGGTTACAGTGTTCTGCCACCACCAACACCCAAGGCTCAATATTTCTGCACCTGTTTGCCTGTGGCATGTCATTACAATTTTTAAAACAAATTACAACAGCAGGGCCTGTTACTGCACCCAACAAGGGTAACTGTGAGGGGTTAAAGTGTTCTGCCACCACCAACAGCCAAAGCCCAACATTTCTGCACCTGTTTGCCTGGGGCATATCATTACAATTTTTAAAATAAATTACAACAGCAGGGCCAATTACTGTGCCCAACAAGAGTAACCGTGAATGGTTACAGTGTTCTGCCACCACCACAACCCAATGCCCAATTTTTCTGCACCTGTTTGCCTGTGACATGTCATGACAACCTTTAAAATAAATTACAACAGCAGGGTCCGTTCCTGTGCTTAACAAGAGTAAATGTTAGGGGTTACAGTGTTCTGCCACCACCAACACCCAAGGCCCAATTTTTCTGCACCTGTTTACCTGGGGCATGGCATTTCAATTTTTAAAATAAATTACAACAGGGCCTGTTCATTCGTCCAACAAGAGTAATTGTGAGTGATTACAGCGGTCTGCCACCACCAACACCCAAGACCCAATTTCTCTGCACCTGTTTGCCTGGGGCATGTCCTTATAATTTTTAAAATAAATTACAACAGCAGGGCCTGTTCCTGCGCCAATAAGTGTAATTGGGAGAAGTTACAGTGTTCTGCCACCACCAACACCCAAGGCCCAATTTTTCTGCACCTGTTTGCCTAGGACCTGTCATTACAATTTTTAATATTTACAACAGCAGGGCCTGTTCCAGTGCCCAACAAGATGTGAGGAGTTACAGTGACCTGCCATCACCAACACCCAAGGACCAATATTTCTGCACCAGTTTGCCTGGGGCATGTCATTACAATTTTTAAAATAATTTACAACAGCAGGTCCTGTTCCTGCGCCCAACAAGAGTAACTGCGGGGGGTTACAGTGTTCTACCCCCACACCCCCACCAACACCTAAGGCCCCATTTTTCTTCACCTGTTTGCCTGGGGCATGTCATGACCATTTTTTAAATAAATTACAACAGCGGGGCCTGTTCGTGCCCCCAACAAGATTAATTGTAAAAGGTTACAGTGTTCTGCCACCAGCAACGACTAAGGCCCAATTTTTCTGCACCTGTTTGCCAGGGGCATGTCATTACAATTTTTAAAACAAATTACAACATCAGGGCCTATTCATGCACCCAACAAGAGTAACTGTGAGGGGTTAAAGTGTTCTGCCACCACCAACACCCAAGGTCTAATTTTTCTGCACCTGTTTGCCTGGGGCATAGCATTACAATTTTTAAAATAAATTACAACAGCAGGGCCAATTCCTGTGCCCAACAAGAGTAACCGTGAATGGTTACAGTGTTCTGCCACCACCACCACCCAAGTACCAGTTTTTCTGCACATGTTTGCCTGTGACTTGTCATGACAACTTTTAAAGTAAATTACAACAGCAGTCCCCATGCCTTCACCCAACAAGAGTAATTGTGAGGTGTTACAGTGTTCTGCCACCACCAACACCCAAGGCCCAATTTTTCTGCATCTGTTTATTTGGGGCATGTCATGACAACTTTTAACATACTTTACAACAGCAGTTCCCATTCCTGCACCCAACAAGAGTAATTGTGAGGGTTTACAGTGTTCTGCCACCACCAACACTCATGGCCCAATTTTTCTGCAGCTGTTTGCCTTGGGCATGTCATTACAATTTTTTAAAATAAATTACAACAGCAGGGGGATTTCCTGTGCACAACAAGAGTACCCGTGAGGGGTAACTCTGTGCTGCCAACACCAACACCCAATGCCAAAATTGTCTGCACCTTTTTGCCTGGGGCATGTTATTACATATTTTAAAATAAATTACAACAGCAGGTCCTGTTCCTGCACCTAACAAGAGTAAATGTGAGGGATTACAGTGTTCTGCCACCACCAACACCCAAGGCCCATTTTTTGCACCTGTTTGCCTGGGGCATGTCATAACAATTTTTAAAATATTTTAAAACAGCACTGCCTCTTCCTGCGCCCAACAAGAGTAATTGTGAGGGGTTACAGTGTTCTGCCACCAGCAACACCTAAGGCCCAATTTTCTGCACCTGTTTGCCTGGGGCATGTCATAACAATTTTTAAAATAAATTACAACAGTAGTTCCTTTTTCCTGTGCCTTACAAGAGTAATTGTGAGAGGTTAAAGCGTTCTGCCTTCGCCAACACCCAAGGCCCAATTTTTCTGCACCTGTTTGCCTGGGGCATATTATTAAAATTTTTAAAATAAATTACAACAGCAGGTTCTTTTGCTGCACCTAAGAAGAGTAATTGTGAGGGATTACAGTGTTCTGCCTCTGCCAACACCCAAGACACGGTTTTTCTGCACCTGTTTGCCTGGGGCATGTCATGACAATTTTTAAACTAAATTAGAACAGCAGGTCTCGTCCCTGCTCCTAACAAGAGTAATTGTGAGAGATTACAGTGTTCTGCCACTGCCAACACCCAAGGCCCAATTTTTCTGCACCTGTTTGCCTGGGGCATGTCATTACAATTTTTCAAATAAATTACAACAGCAGGTCCCATTGCCTGTGCCTAACAATTGTAATTGTGAGAGGTTAAAGTGTTCTGCCACCACCAGCAACCAAGTTCTAATTTTTCTGCACCTGTTTGCCAGGGGCATGTCATTACAATTTTTAAAATAAATTACAACAGCAACCCCGTTCCTGTGCTCAACAAGAGTAATTATAAGGGGTTACAGTGTTCTGCCACCACGAACACCCAAGGCCCAATTTTTTGCACCTCTTTGCCTGGGGCATATCATTACAATTTTTAAAATATTTTACAAAAGCAGTGCCTGTTTCTGTGCCTAACAAGAGTAACTGTGAGGGGTTACAGTCTTCTGCCCCCACCAACACCCAAGGCCCAATATTTCTGCACCTTTTTGCCTGGGGCATGTCATGACAATTTTTAAACTAAATTACAACAGCAGGTCTCGTTCCTGCGCCTAAGAAGATTAATTGTGAGAGGTTACAGCGTTCAGCCACCACCAACAGCCAAGGCCCAATTTTTCTGCACCTGTTTGCCTGGGGCATGTCATTACAATTTTTAATATAAATGACAACAGCAGGGCCTATTCATGTGCCCAATAAGAATAATTGTGAGGGGTTACAGTGTTCTGCTGCCACCAACACCCAAGGCCCAATTTTTCTGCACCTGTTTTCCATGGGGTATGTCATTACAATTTTTAAAATAAATTGCACCAGCAGGGTGTTAACTTCTCCCAAAAAGAGCAATTGTGAGGGGTTACAGTTTTCTGCCACCAGCAACACCCTAGGCCCAGTTTTTCTGCACATGTTTGCCTGGGGCATGTCATTACAATTTTTATTATAAATTACAACAGCAGCACCCGTTCCTGTGCTCAACAAGAGTAATTGTGAGGGGTTACAGTGTTCTGCCACCACCAACACTCAAGGCCCAATTTGTTTGCACCTGTTTTTCTAGGGAATGTCATTGCAATTTTTAAAAAACTTTACAAAAACAAGGCCTGTTCCTGCGCCCAACAAGAGAAACTGTGAGGGGTTACAGTGTTCTGCCACCACCAACACCCAAGGCCCAGTTTTTCTGCACCTGTTTGCCTGGGGCATGTCATGACAATTTTTAAACTAAATTACAACATGTTTCGTTTCTGCGCCTAACAAGAGTAATTGTGAGAGGTTACAATGTTCTGCCACCACCAACACCCAAAGCCCAATTTTTCTGCACCTGTTTGCCTGGGGCATGTCATTACAATTTTTAATATAAATTACAACAGCAGGGCCCTTCATGTGCCCAACAAGCATAATTGTTTGGGGTTACAGTGTTCTGCCACCACCAACACCGAAGGCTCAATTTTTCTGCACCTGTTTGCCTGGGGCATGTCATTACAATTTTTAAAATAAATTGCAACAGCAGGGATGTTTCCTGCTCCCAAAAAGAGCAATTGTGTGGGGTTACAGTGTTCTGCCACCAGCAACACCCAAGGCCCGATTTTTCTGCACCTGTTTGCCTGGGGCATGTCACTACAATTTTTAAAATAAATTACAACAGCAGCGCCCGTTCCTGTGCTCAACAAGAGGAATTGTGAGGGGTTACAGTGTTCTGCCACCACCAACACCCAAGGCCCAATTTTTTTGCACCTGTTTGCCTGGGGCATGTCATGACAATTTTTAAACTAAATTTCAACAGTGGGTCTCGTCCCTGCACCTAACAAGAGTACTTGTGAGGGGTTACAATGTTATGCCACCACCAACACTCGAGGCCCAATTTTTCTGCACCTGTTTGCCTGGGGCATGTCATTACAAATTTTAATATAAATTACAACAGCAGGGCCCATTCATGCGCCCAACAAGAGTAATTGTGAGGTTTTACAGTGTTCTGCCACTACCAACATCCAATGCCCAATTTTTCTGCTCAAGTTTGACTGGGCATGTCATTACAATTTTTTAAATAAATTGCAACAGCAGGGATGTTTCCTGCTCCCAAAAAGAGCAATTGTGTGGGGTTACAGTGTTCTGCCACCAGCAACACCCAAGGCCCGATTTTTCTGCACCTGTTTGCCTGGGGCATGTCACTACAATTTTTAAAATAAATTACCACAGCAGCGCCCGTTCCTGTGCTCAACAAGAGGAATTGTGAGGGGTTACAGTGTTCTGCCACCACCAACACCCAAGGCCCAATTTTTTTGCACCTGTTTGCCTGGGGCATGTCATGACGATTTTTAAACTAAATTTCAACAGTGGGTCTCGTCCCTGCACCTAACAAGAGTACTTGTGAGGGGTTACAATGTTATGCCACCACCAACACTCGAGGCCCAATTTTTCTGCACCTGTTTGCCTGGGGCATGTCATTACAAATTTTAATATAAATTACAACAGCAGGGCCCATTCATGCGCCCAACAAGAGTAATTGTGAGGTTTTACAGTGTTCTGCCACTACCAACATCCAATGCCCAATTTTTCTGCTCAAGTTTGACTGGGCATGTCATTACAATTTTTTAAATAAATTGCAACAGCAGGGATGTTTCCTGCTCCCAAAAAGAGTAACTGTGAGGGGTTACAGTGTTCTGCCACCACCAACACCCAAGGCAATTTTTTCTGCACCTGTTTGCTTTGGGCATGTCATTACAATTTTTTAAACTAAATTACAAAAGCAGGGCCTGTTCCTGCGCCCAACAAGAACAATTGTGAGGGGTTACAGTGTCCTGTCACCACCAACACCCAAGGCTCAATTTTTCTGCACCTGTTTGCCTGGGGCATGTCATTACAATTTTTAGATTAATTAATTTAAACAGCAGGGCCCGTTCCTGCCCCTAAAAAGAGTAACTGTGAGGGGTTACAGTGTTCTGCCACCACCAACACCCAAGGCCCAATTTTATTGCACCTGTTTGGGCATGTCATTACAATTTAAAAAAAAAATTCCAGCAGCAGGGCCTGTTCCTGTGCCCAACAAGAG
This sequence comes from Glandirana rugosa, assembly GCA_018402905.1. NCBI lineage: Eukaryota > Metazoa > Chordata > Amphibia > Anura > Ranidae > Glandirana > Glandirana rugosa. The sequence goes on from BLSH010171077.1 coordinate 695,782, forward strand.
TAACTGAAAGGGGTTACAGTGTTCTGCCACCACCAACACCCAAGGCCCAATTTTTCTGCCCCTGTTTTCCTTTAGCATGTCATGACAATATTTAAAATAAATTACAACAGCAGGGCCCATTTCTGCGCCCCACGAGAGTAATTGTGAGTGGTTACAGTGTTCTGCAATCACCAACACCCAAGGCCCAATTTTCCTTCACTTGTTTTACAGGGGCATTTCATTACAATTTTGTAGAGTGCGGTCCCCGTAGTATATATAATACAGTTCAGATTATATGGTGCAGTCAGTGTAGTATATATAACAAAGTGTATTGAAGGGGCTAAGGGGAACCCTGTGCCAGATCCAATCCAGGCTCTTTGGGTCTGGTATGGATTAAAGGGGAAAATATGGCGTGGGGGTTCCCCCAGAATCCATACCAGACCCTTATCTGAGCATGCAACCTGTCAGGTCAAGGTAGGGGGGACGAGCAAGCGCCCCCCAAACCATACCAGGCCACATGCCCTCAACATGTGGAGGGTGCTTTTGGAGTTAATAAAGGACTTGTCAAAAACTGTCTACTGTTTTTTGTAACACCACACTCCTTTTTTGGTGAATGGGTAGGGGTACAATGTAGCCCATACTCATTCACGTGGGGGGGCTTACAGATTCCGATAAGCCCCTCACCCGCAGACCCCCACAACCATCAGCCAGGGTTGTGGGGAAGAGGCTCTTCTCCCCATCAACATGGGGACAAGGTGCTTTAGGGGGGTCCAAAGCACACTCCCCATGTTGAGGGCATGTGGCCTTATATGGTTCGGAGGGGGGCGCTCGCTCATATTAGTTCTCATATTTAAAACAGCTACAGAGTTTCTCTAGGGTTTACACATAAACAGCCTCAGCATTTTATCAGTCTGTTTGTAAGGGGAATGGGGTAGTGTGGTGTGTGGTTGTCATGTCCTCCATGTTTGTATGGGTCACAATAGATGCCTAACCTGGGGTGTGTTCTTCTGGGTTGTGCTAGGCATACAGTGAACAGTGTCACTGTCTTACACATGGGGAACCTTTATTTGTGTGGCCAACTTCAACTTTAAATAACTGTCTTGATGTTAATGTACAACACCAATGTCACTATCTCCGCTACATCACTCCCAGAAAAGGAATAGGGTTCAGCTGGGCACCTAGCAAAGACTCCATGTATGCACTTCCTTAATTCTTTCTCTTTTGTACCTGTGCACAGGTTGAGTACCTCTGCGGTGCTGATGTGCTCATGTTGCTAGGAGAGACGGACCTGCTCATGAATGTGTGCCGACAACAACTTCTCTTGCAAGAGGCTATCCCACCTGCCACATGTACTCCACTTTAACAAGGGGGCCCCCAGATCCTGTGAATGGGTATCGGGTACATCGTGCCCCTACCCAGTCACCAAAAAAAAGCATTGAAATGTCAAAACAAAACAATAGCCGGTTTTTGACAAGTCCTTTATTGTAAAATAGCTTGGAGCCATCTTCTTCCCGCTGTCTTCTCTCCCACCACCATCTTCCGCTGCTCTGTACTTCCTCGCCTCCATCTTCTCCTGGTGCTGTCTCTTTCGCCGCTGCCTTCTCCCACAGCTGTGTTCTTGCCTGCCGCTGTCTTATTCCATTGTGTTGTCACCTGCTGTCTCTTACATAGCCATAGGGCGTGGCCATCTGATGACGTCACCTGGAGAGCCCATCCACGGCTAACTGGCGGAGCAGAAGAACACAGTGGAGGGAGAAGGCGGCGGGGAGAGAAAGCTGCAGTTGAAGGTGGCGACAGAAGATGGCGGCGAAAGATACAGCACCAGGGGAATATGTTGGCGAGGAAGAACCGAGCAGCGCAGAAGATGGCGGTGGGAGAGAAGACATCGGGAAGAAGACAGCTCAGAGCTATTTTACAATAAAGGCTAGTGTTTTTTTTTTATTTAACTGCTTTTTGGTGAATGGGTAGGGGTACGATGTATCCGATGCCCATTCACATGGAGGGGGGCGGGATCTGGGAGCCCCCTTGTTAAAGCAGGCTTCCAGATTCTGATAAGTCCCTACCCGCAGACCCCGACAACCACCAGCCAGGGTTGTCAGGAAGAGGCCCTTGTCCCCATCAACATGGGGACAAGGTGATTTGGGGTGGTGGGGCGCAGAGCCTTTCTACTCAAGAACACTTTCTACTGAAGAACTTGCACATGTGCACAACCAAATACTTTTGTATGCAACTAGATTTAATACAGATTCGAAGGGGTATGAATTGCTTGCACTTCTAAAATATGTATTTTGATTCTGCAAAAGTCAAACATAAAGCAAAAAACAATCAACTTTTTATTTCAACATTAGTATAAACATTTGTTACATTAATGTACTTGGGCCAAAAAAAAAAGGAAATGATGCTCCAACATTTGACAATACAGTTAGAAGGGCCCTGCTCAAGAGAGCTTGCAATCTACAAGGGTAGGGCACTAAAAATTAGGCACATTGAACAAATCACATTAGAAAAGCAGGAATACAAATCAAGACATATGGAGGGTCTAAACCGGGAAATGACAACTTTGTGAAATTGGTGACAGCGCATTTGTCATTCATCATAAGCATACAACATTAAAATATCTGGGCAAAAACACCCCAAGTCTAGATTTGGTGCAAACCCATACTTGCTTGATTTATAATGTAATTTCTGTAGCCCATGTGTGCTGTTTACTGGCATCATACACCTTGAGTAACTTGAGTAACAGACCATGACAGGGTTTCAAAAACTTTACTGAGAAGCTTAGTTATTTCAGATAACATTAGTAACAGTCTTTTCCTAACCTCCCTAGTCCTTAACTCAGGCTTGTGGCTTCCCTATCATACCTGCACAGGAAAGAGTCCATTATGGCAGAATTCCAGCATTGGTGTCTTTGGGCGTTTGGTAGCTCTCAGTGGTCCTGTACTCTGCAGACGCTCTTTATCCGTAGGTGCTCCGGTCTCAGCAGAAGGCTGTGTGTACAGACTCCGGTACCAGTGGCATCTCAGGTAATATGTACACCTTCCCACTCACCCCCTGAATCGGACCCCTGTCCCATTTTTATATAGTACAGGACAGCTGAAGAAAACCACTAAGTAATCTTTGCTGGTTAAGATGAGTCTTAAATAAACCAGCTGAACCAACACCAGAGCTAAATGTGCATGTCTACCTGCACATATGATGCAAAATTCACACATGAACATATATGCAGATGCCTTCCCATCTGTAACACTATGTGTAAAACCAAGGTCTGGGTTATGTGCATGTTCCCACACTTGCTTTCTTGCACATTAGTCAATAGGACCTTTCTGATAGTGCCCACTGTGTCTTTTTTACAGCTTATTGTGCATTTCAGCCATACCATACTATTTACCACTGTCCTACACACCTTACTGTGCATCCTCCTTTCTGTTATCAACTGTGCAGACTGAAATCCCACTATCTCCTTCCTAAAACTTGCATTTGCAACATGAATGCAAGTTATTTGTTTGACAGTATAGGTATAGCATTTTCTGTTTGACCTGTCGCTGACATGACAAGGCTTCAGCAGCCCAAAACGCTGCCAATTACATCACCATGGCAACCAGCTAATTGGTCAATACTACATTGGGGCTAATTTGCAGCAACGTAGATGAATAAATTGTCCTTAATTAAGTGATATGTTTTACATTTCATTTTTAATCCTTCAGATTGTGGATGTTCATCCAAAGCATAATCTATTTTTTGTTTAATCTGATAGGGTTATGTTAAGTAGACAATCTATCAAAATTGTTTTTTTTTTTTCATATGTAAGTGAATCACCAAGTAATTTCACAAGTAATTGCAAGTGTTCATCTGATATTAATGTATACATGTATACAAAGTAGTGTATCTGTAGGTTTGAAGGAACAACATATTGTGAAAGAAACAGGTACTAGTGAAATCTGTTTCTTTCCTGATGTATATTATTGAAAAGCATATAGTGAACCTTGCATCCCTGGGAAGTAAACCCAGTAAGCGCTGATTTAAAAAAACAAAAACATTTAAAAAAATGCTCCCCCCCCCAACCCATCCAATCTGCTTTGTAAAACCTATAAAAACGTACCTGAATCCTTTTTTTCATGCAATCCTCTGCAATGCCTTTTCTAGCATAGGACAGAAGCTGCTTTGTTGATCCAGCCAACCAGTCTTGTCTCCACCATTCGTGTGACCCCACTCCTGAAGACTTCAGGACCCTATGAAAACCCTGTAATGGACTCTTTTGACAGCGCAAAGGCAGCAAACACACCTGGATGCAATATGGCCACTGCAGACTTGGCCCTCTCACACTACAGAAGAAGACCAAGGCCTGTTATGCAACTGTCTTTTCAGGTAAATAATTGGAGCCTTTAGGTAGCCTTTAGATAAAACAAAAGAAGAATTTTAGGTAAGGTACAGGGGGTGAAGTTGGAAATATTTTCTTTTAAATTATCCCTCACTGGAAATCAGATTTAATGCCAAAGTTTGGTCAAAAATTAAAGAAGAAAAATCAGCCCAATAACATTACTTACAGTCAGTGTAATGTGTCCCTTGTGTTGCTGGCTCCTGCTTTAGTTGAAATATTCAGTTCTGTGATCCCCTTACCCCTGCTGCCATAATCTTCAGGTGTAGCGAGATTTAAAAGAGATGAGGGACATATGCACTGTTTAAGAGTGTGCCTGCCCTTTCTGCCCACCTCCTCCATTCATTGAAACTGTACCATAGCTTCCATGAATGAAATGCAAACTTTGAACGGATATGGGGATCTTCCATTCATTGACCTGTCCTCCATTCATAAATTGTTCATTCATAGTGGCTATAGTACAGCTTTATAAATAGATAAGGTGGATGGAAAAGGCTGGCATAGTCTGCACTCTTGATGAGTGCATGCCAGGGGTCCCTTGACTCTAATGTCCCGCACTGGAAGATTACAGAGGCAGGATTAGGGGGAGTGTTGGAGGATGGAAGATTTCAACTAAAGAAGGAGCCAACAGCACAAAGTACACATTACATTAACTATGCTTCCTGTGTGCAGTGCTCTGGTAAAAATGTACCCAAGCAGAAAAAAACTAATTATAAAATAGTACTGATAAATAAATAATTACATCAATCAATATAATAATATATGCAAAAAACATAAGATTGTTGGTCTTTCTATATAGTGCACTATATTAGGCATCTATTAGTACACTATATTGAGTACTAGCACTTCAAATTTGCTTGTTTTCACATACTATTATGTTTTCCCATATATTAATATATTGATTGATGTATTCATTATTTATTTATCTGTGCTATTTTGTAATTTCTTTTTTTTCTGCTTGTGGACATTTTTACTAGAGTGCTGCACTTTATTTCGGTTTATTTTTATATAAGGTTGGTGCTTCATTCTTTTGTGCAAGCTGCCGTTTTCTCAGAGCGCCCACTTATATACTGTTATGCTTACTGTACTTTTGAGATTCTTTTGCCTTGCTTTCACATTGATCTTTAATGAAGAAATAAAAGTGCATCACTAAAGGGTGTCTATTTATAAAAAAAAAAATGTGAAAGTCTCAACATTTGTGTAAGTGTAATGAATATTACCTATAATGTTTGTAATGTGTGTAAAAGTTTCTTTGTTTGTTTCTTTGTTTCCTTCCCTAACATTCAATCATAAGAGAAAAACAACCATAAGAACAGTCAACCATGATGGTCTAACGCTATTGGCTAAGAATATTTGAACATAACCTAACAATATAGGCTAAGAATATTTGATCAGCAAGGGAAATAATATTAGGGAGACTGCTGCATTGTGCACTTCATGGAGAACCTCCAGCGACAATGTGAAGGGAAGCATTTACCAGTCTGATTATTACCGCTACTAAATGTGACAGCTTTCTTCTGGTTATAAGGGAGCCAACATAAGTGGGGATCACCTTCTCTGGGAAAAAGAAATAATTGTCCCATGCGAGAATAGGACGACTCAACCAGTAGAGGAGAGGGAGGGGCTATGGGATTTTACATGGTACCATGATGGACTTACAGACTTGTTGATTATATAAAAACAAATATATTTATTGAATTCAAACATGTGTTAAAAATCACATTGATTACATCACCATCCCAAATGATGGGTAACAGTTGGGTTTATTTGCTCACAGTCGTTACATTAGTGCTTCCCGACAAGTTTCGCGGTTATCCCGCTTCTTCAGGAGAATGCACGCTATTGACTGTATACTACAATAAGTATTAGTTCATTCTTAACATGATCATCACATCTTAACTTTTTTATTTATATAATATATGCAACACTATTCGCTGTACATGCAGGCCTGTACTGGCCATCGGGACTACCGGGAGTTTCCCGATGGGCCGATGGCTCAGTGGGCCGGTTTCACACAGCCAGGGTCCCGTGATCAGTGCGGCCGGGGACAGCTGTGATCACCGATCTCCCTAAAAAGCAGAAACGGCTGTGAGCTAAAAAGCCATGCAGGGAGATCGGTGATCACAGCTGTCCCCGGCCGCACTGATCACGGTACCCTGGCTGTTCCCTGCGTGTCCTCCTTTTCCGCGTCCTCCTCCTCTGCCCCAGTGTGCTCCTCCGGTCCCCTGTTCTTCTCTGGTGCAGCAGCGCAGAGCCACATTACCACTGCTTAGGCTACAGAACTTCAATTATATTTTCCTGGACGATGGACACTGTCAGTTCGACCGAGGGGCCCAGGAGGTGAGAGCAGTGAGGGACTTTTTCTTTTATTATGGCACCGCAGGTCCTGATACTAGATCGATGCTCCGGCCGGCTGCTGCAGCCCACAGCCTTTCCTAAGCGGAGTGATGCTCAGAAAAGTCTGGGCGGAGTGAGAGGTGTGAAATTCCAGCAGCGGGTGCACAGACATACAGCATGGCATGGAACTTATGGAAGGTACAGTCATTACAAAGTACAGCCACAGTATCAGCATATCTGAGTGTGGCTGTACTTTATACTCTAACTTTGGCTGTGTTGTATATAGCAACTCAGTGGCTGTGGTGCATATGGCTATATTGTATATGGCTGTATAAAGCAATTCTGTGGCTGCACTGTATATGCTGATACTGTGGCACACAGTTATCATACACAGTGCAGCCACAGAATCCCCATATATAATACAGCCACAGCATTGCTATATGCAGTGCAGCCACAGAATCAGCATACAATGTACAACCACAGTTATCAGAATGTAAAGAACAGCCATATTGTACTATGATAATCATCATGATGATGATCATAAGCACAGTGAGATGCACAGTGAGACCCTTGTTTACACTTGTATTTGGAAGGGAGGTAAAAATGGGCAGCTGAGCCACACTTTTACCATGTTATTATGTGTTCATGTGGCTGGAGCTGCCTGTTACTTCATGGGGATACAGCAGCTGTACAAACACAGTCACAGATCCTAACCTGGCAGGTGCGCATGAGCAAATAACCCGCGGCTGTGTCCTTACAACTGTAGCATCCCCATAGCGTAACAGGCGCCTTCTCACAGTGTCAGCCACATAAACGAAAACACTGATTTACAGTGTACAGGGTGCAAAATATCTAATGACTGGGGGGGGGGGGCGAGCGGGCTATCAGGTAGGTTGTACATGGCCCCATGATTTCTAACAGCAGCCTTGCCCGCAGCCGGCAGTGGGGGAGATGCCTTAACATGGAGAGCAGAGAAAGGTGTTGGTAAAAATGTAATTTACCGACTCCTTCCTTTTCTCAATTAGACACAGTGAGCGATTGCTCCTTTGTCTTTTGATAACTGAGCAGAATAAACTCTTCTTCAGTTTATGAATAAACAGGAGCCTCGGTCTTCAATGCCGAGACAGCTGAGAAAGGGACTGGGGAATCTGTGTCCTCAGTCCCTCTCTCTGTCTCAAAGGGGAAATGTCAGGGGTCTGTTTAGACCCCTGATATCTCACCAAAGCCCACCAACAGGGCTGATAAAAAAAATTGCACAAAATAAAATTGTAAAAATATAAAATACAAAACTACTGACACCACTTCCCCCCCACCCTACTGACACTATACACTGCCCCAACCCCTTCCTCCCAAAAGCATTGTGAAAAAAATTAAAAACAAACTAAATTGTAAAAAAATAAATACATAAAAATAAAAAACTACTGACACCATTCACTGCCCCACCCACCCCCTTCCCTAGAAGCACTGTGGAAAAAATATTTAAAACGTATTTTAAAAAAGTAAAAAACAAGAAAATAATAGATAATATAATAAAAGTGAGACTGTAGCAATGTTCCTGCAAGACGTTAGCCCTCCCACTTCACTTGTTAACTGATTTTTGTGCGTGTTTGCAAAATTAAAGTGGACCGGTCTGGATGAAATCCAGAGCCAAATTTTTGTCCCAGTCCAGCCCTGTGTACATGTGTAGCCCACATCAATCCTGTCGCCTACCTGTATGTCCAAACCGGTTCATCACGGCCTATGGTCTGATGTTCCCCGGGGCGAGCATGGGAGGATGTACTATTAAAATAACATTAATATGTTTATATCTTACTACCACCTTTATTCACTAAGATCATTATTTATAATTTGTAGTATGTTATTTTATTTTGTATCTTTAGAGAGGATACTAGTCTTGTATCAAGTAACAGGTAAATACTATTTATCCTCTAATTTAATTTAATTTACAAATTATTTCACATGGTTATTCCCTTTTAGTGTAAAGTTATGCTTACTTTATGCGTAAGTGACATAGAGTGCCGTCCCCATGGACGGAAGGACAGGTGAAGTGTAGCAGGGGAGAGAGATGGCCCAAGTCCTGATTAAACTTGGATCACCATCATACGCAAACCTCTATTTAGGCCACTGGGAACGGCAGCTCTTTTCAGATGATCGATTTTCGGAGTGGCTGCAGCAGGTCCTTTGCTGGTTCCGATATATTGATGATCTATTCATCGTATGGACGGGACCTCGCGCGGACCTTTGCAGCTTGCTCGAAGCTATGAATAGTAATGCATTTAACCTAAAATTCACGTACAACATTAGCTCGCAAAAAATCTCATTTTTGGATGTAACCATAACGCTTGAACCAAATGGAAAGCTGAATACCAATCTCTACCGTAAGCCAAGCGCGGGAAATACACTTCTTCACGCCACAAGTGCACACCCGAGATTCCTTAAAAACAGCATACCATATGCCCAGTATTTGAGGGTAAGGAGGAATTGTACACACGATAGAGACTTTCGGACACAGGCTCATGAATTAAAGGAGCGATTATTAGCTAGAGGCTACTCAAAAACTACGCTGAGAAAGGCCTATAATAAAGTAATCAACCAAACTAGGACTTCCCTCCTATTTAAAAAGAAAGAAAATATAAATAAAAATAAAAATAAACCCTCTGTAAAAATGATAACTAAATATTCTGCCCATGAGCATCAGCTTAGGGCTATCGTCAAAAAGCACTGGCACCTCCTAACGGAGGATCATACGATAGGGAAGTATGTCAAACCATATCCAGAATTGGTGTTTAGGCAAGCTACATCACTACGAGATGCCTTAGTAACAAGTCATTATGTGCCAGGAGGGGGCAAGCGGACATCCCCCTATGGCACTTATAGATGTGGGAATTGCCCTAAATGTCCCTGGGTAGCAGAAGGGCCGGTGATCCATCTCCCTAATGGACAAACACATAAGATGCGCCAATTTGCTGTCTGTACAACCAGAGGCATCATCTACCTTATGAGGTGCCACTGTACCGCATTTTATGTAGGAAAAACCATCAGAGAATTCGGTAAAGGAATTGGGGGTCATATATATTACTCCGGAAATGGAAAGATTCTGTCGCCAGTTACCAGACACATTGGACTGCACCACGGGTTTGATAATTCCGTGGTGTCGTTCAGCGTGTTGGAAGTAATCCCAGAGGATCCCAGAGGAGGAAACTGGGACAAGCATATTCTACAAAAGGAGACCTTTTGGATAGAGCGAATGAAGGCTACAGTCCCTCCAGGGTTAAACAAAATGCATACTTACAAGCATTTCCTATAGCAACTCATAGAAAAGACCGGGTAAATATTTATTCGGATCTAGAGTAACAGATCTGGAGCAGAGGTGAACTGCATTCCATTGATATGGGTTAGGTGGATGTAGTCTGTACATATTCCCTAATAGCTCCACCAAGGTGGATGACATAATCCCCCTGTAGCTGTACCTAGATACAGTTAGATAAGTGATGGATATATACTTAAAGAGGTTACTGATCAAAATTTGAGGGATCCGCACAAATTCTTAATATACACTATGTGGGACATGTTTAGGCACAATGGTTGTGAGGAAAACATGTTGCTAAATAATGTTGTTATTTTTAATGTATATACTAATATTAATCTGCAATGATATGAATGGTTGCATATGTGTAGTCATAGGCACCACTGAGCCTGCCAGTGTCTGAACCGGGGTTGCTGGGTGCTGTGGGATCGCTGTTCCCGGGCGAGCATGTGATTGTCCCAACAGAGGGTATTTTGTCCTCTGTGTGCTAAGGCTAGTGGGTTTTATATGCTTTCTCCCACCGGCAGGAAATCCGCAGTGCCTCACACTGCGGACTCCTGGTGTTACCATCAATATCCACTGGAGTTAATGGCGCTGTTTCGCAGCGCCGTATTGGACCCCACACTTGCCTCCATAGCAACGTAACACACCTGCAAATGCAGGAGTGAGAGCGTCGGACAATCAGGCTGGGGTGACGTCATCAGCCGGCGACCGGGCCGCGCTGAACGTCTCCCAGCTGGAGGATGTATATAAGGCATGGAGGCAGCCATTAGTGCTGCAGATGGCGGGGGAGAGACACAAACAGAACGTGTAACCAAGGTATGGAATAGCAGCTGCAAGGGGTTGGATTAAGGGACCTGTGTGAGCTCTTTTTTAAATGATGTGTACTGTTGTTTAGATGGATGGCTGCACACACCTCAACTAGTGTGCGTGATTAAACAGACTGAAAGATACAGCTGATTTGAAGGGTGGCTAATGTGGAAGTCTATCTAGTGAGTATAGGATTTGCCCTGATGCCAAATTATATGTAAAGTTATGAGAGCCATATGCTCCTGTGTTGCTTGCTCATCCTGCTCTCCTCATCTCCTCCCCCTTCTCCTTTCCTGTTTGGGGAGCAGGTTGGTTCAAGCACAACATGATTATTCATGGTGAACAGAGGTATGGAACCTATGCCATCATTTAGATGGCTAATTTAAATGGCATATATTTAAATATACTTTTGTCTTTATGCTATCACTCTATGCGGCCTGTCTTTAAAGGCATAATAGGTGGGCTGCATATACTCAGCATATAGATTTCTGTTTCCTTTCAGCTAGAACCTAGAGTACCAAACTATCCAAATCCAAGTTTGAGCAGGACTTGGGCCATCTCTCTCCCCTGCTACACTTCACCTGTCCTTCCGTCCATGGGGACGGCACTCTATGTCACTTACGCATAAAGTAAGCATAACTTTACACTAAAAGGGAATAACCATGTGAAATAATTTGTAAATTAAATTAAATTAGAGGATAAATAGTATTTACCTGTTACTTGATACAAGACTAGTATCCTCTCTAAAGATACAAAATAAAATAATATACTACAAATTATAAATAATGATCTTAGTGAATAAAGGTGGTAGTAAGATATAAACATATTAATGTTATTTTAATAGTACATCCTCCCATGCTCGCCCCGGGTAACATCAGACCATAGGCCGTGATGAACCGGTTTGAACATACAGGTAGGCGACAGGATTGATGTGGGCTACACATGTACAGCGAATAGTGTTGCATATATTATATAAATAAAAAAGTTAAGATGTGATGATCATGTTAAGAATGAACTAATACTTATTGTTTATTGTAGTATACAGTCAATAGCGTGCATTCTCCTGAAGAAGCGGGATAACCGCGAAACTTGTCGGGAAGCACTAATGTAACGAATGTGAGCAAATAAACCCAACTGTTACCCATCATTTGGGATGGTGATGTAATCAATGTGATTTTTAACACATGTTTGTATTCAATAAATATATTTGTTTTTATATAATCAACAAGTCTGTGAGTCCATCATGGTACCATGTAAAATCCCATAGCCCCTCCCTCTCCTCTACTGGTTGAGTCGTCCTATTCTCGCATGGGACAATTATTTCTATTATACACAGGGATGTAGGTACCTTATCGTAGTTTAGAAAATGATACACTGAGCTTCACACACATTTCTCTGGGAAAAAGGTAGACCAAACATCAGAGCTTAAAAATTCTGATTGTACTCTGTTGCAATAAAATAAACAGAACAAAGCAGAAAATAAATCCTTTCCATCCAGGCACTAACAGTACAGATTCCTCTCTGACAGGTGGAGGGCTTCTCCCAGTCACTAACAAACTCTTTCTTTCTCTTGCAGAGTAATTTCCACATGCAGCTCTCAGGTAGTTTTCCCAGGCTAGAACACCCACTTGCTCTAGTTATACCTTCTTTATCCCACCTGCTAATGGTCAAAAGAGGGAAGCAAAATCCATCTCAGATTCCACACTGCCAAAGTGGCTTGGTAAACATGGATTCCACCTCAGTTCCCCACATATAAGAGCATGCAAGGTGAAACATACCACCTCATCTTTCATTATGTCACATCCCCCCCAACTTAAGCCACTGTGGCTGAGCAACTGTCCTGATAAGGCAATGGACACGAGAAAGGGCATCTATGTTGTCCTGAAGTCTCCCTACTCTTTGTTCCACCGCTAACTTAAATGCTTGTAATGTCAGGAATCACCTTGTCACTTGACAGTTTTTCTCGTTATTATTGCACATCCACTTGAAAGGAGCATAATCAGTGACTAGTTTTAACTTTCTACCTAAGGCCTATTTGATAGCTGAACATTCCTTCTTAATAATGACATAGTTTTTCTCATGTCTAATAAGTGTAGCGGTACTCCCGTAGGGGCTGCTAAAAATTGTGATCTGTCTGTCACCCTGCCCAGCCAGGCATTCAATTTCTCAAGCACTCAGAGTCATTGAACAGTCCATACACTTGTTTTTTTTGTATTTTATTGAGGGATTAACTTGGATGTGGATGGGATATATGGGATGCCCAGCACGATTGAGTGCCAATTTGCTTGGGACCTCTATATACACCCCAGTATATACACTCCAGACTTCTCTCCAGCACAACTCTTGCTTAAGTCCTCTTTCCTTTCCTCCTCCAGCACTTCACTTGCTGTTACTCCACCAGCACTTCACTGCTGCAGACTGTTACTCCTCCAGATTAGCTAGCACTGCATGGTTAGGCCTGACACTGACTCAGCCAGGCCTCCGTGGATTGCATTTTGCAGGCAGGGATCTCGGGCCCCTATTGTGTAGACATAGTCCAGGTGCTAGCTGTCCTGTACTCAGCTACTAGTACCAGATAGCTCTCTTCAGGCCTTGCCAGCCAGCCAGGCTGCAATAACCTCTCTCCACTGTCCTTTCCACAGTCCTCTCTTCTGGTTCTGCACCCATCTCTCAAATTGCAATCTCCCAGTTCTCTCAGGCGTGCCTCCCCAATCCTCCCGACTGTGCCTCACTTACCAACACTTCACATGCTGCGACTAGTTGTCTTCCCTGGAGACTCTTAACAGTATTCTCTCCCGCTGCCCTCTACATGCTCTCTCATGTGCCTCTCTTCTATGATCTCTTCACTCCTCCTGGACACACCCGAGCCCCAGCCCAGGGTCACCCCCCCAGACTGGGGAGCTCCCTGTGGGCCCAGACAGCCTCCACAATCTCTCACTCCAGCTCTTCCACCCGACAACTCCTCCCCAGCTGGGCTGACCCTGGGTATTTAAGGAGACCTGCCCCCTGCCAATCCAGGTTGGAGATTGGTCAAGGCTCCCTAATTTACCCCAGATGGCTACACCTCCCCTCTCCACCTCTCTCCCCAAAAACTCCAGAGGCTTCTGGAAAGAAGTGGGAGGTCGTGATGGCACCACCTGTGAGTCACCCAGCCTTATCCCGAGCCACTCCCAGCCCAGAATGAAAACAAACAGGCCTAGCCACCAGCTAGACCTGCCTAAATTTTCCTACTCTGCTAGAAAAATCCTCACTCTAGCACCTTCCTACCTAGAGGGTGCTACTTAAGCTTTCTGCTAAGGTAGAGCAGCAGGTGCTCCTCCCCTATCTCTGATGTTGGACTGGTTGGGCACAAAGAGCTTGCATCAGCATCTGAAATGCATTCTCTGCCTCAGAATTTAACGTAACTGTAGCCATGTGCCCCCTCGGGAGTGGCTGGTAGTTGTGCTTCACCTTCCTGCTGCCCTCAATCACACCATATCTCACACATCCAGAGTCACTGAACAGGCTGGTTTTTGGTTGTTTTATTTACTCCAGCACTTCACTTCGTTTCCTGGCCCAGGGCCGATCCTGGGCGGGTGCCTGGGGTGGGGGCGCCGAAGAGCCAGAGTGCTCCCATCCTTCCTCCTCTCCTTGTCTGTGAGCACAGGAGAGCAGAGAGACAACAGAGCGGAGGGAGGATCCGCCCATCACCCCGCCCACCTATCCACTGCTCAGAGCTGTGCTGGGCTCCTGAGTCCTGCTGCCACCCACCCAGCCTCCATTGTTTGGGTGCTCGCCCTGCCACTAGGCCTGTGGAGAGGAGGCAGAAGATCCGGGCCACCAGCTGACTGCCAGGAGGAGAGGTAAGTGAACTGACACAGAGGCTTAGCAAAGTCCTTGGTGGGATGACTGAGGTTAATATTTGTGAAATGTGGGGGGGAAGGGGGGTAGTTGTGAAGTGTGTGGGGGGTGTTATTTGTATAGAATGCGGGGGGGGGTTATTTGTGAAGTGTGTGGGTTATTTGTATAGAATGGGGGGGGGTATTTGTGAAGTGTTGGGGGTTAATAGTGCGTCCACTGAGATCAGTGTTGGGGGATAATAATGCGTCCAATGACACCAGTGTTGGGGGTTAATC
>BLSH010171077.1:760616-775026 GCA_018402905.1 Glandirana rugosa
ATATAATTAATCTCAACTCGCTTGTGGACCTGCAAGCCCAAGACGACCAGGCAGGCTTGAAGCCCTGTTTCAGGCCCAGGCCCAGGCCTGCCTTGGGCTTGCTAGCGTGCCTGTTGCTTGGGGTAACTTTAGTTACCCCTGGGCTTGAAAATCCGTGTTTTTACCGACATCCTTTCAGGACCTTTCGGGGTCTCCCGACGTTTTCCTTCATTTTACCCCCATTCCCATCCCGTTCACGGGATGTTTTTTACCCCTGTCCCTTTATTGAAATTTATAAAAATTTTTTTATTTTTGTATTTTTTACGTTTTTACCTTGTCCGTGCGATCGTTCGGGTTCCGTCCGGACCCGGACCCGGACTTTGTCCCGAAGTTCGGACGGACCAGCAGAACCCGAACGTCCAGGTGTTCGCTCAACTCTAATTAATATATTAACTTTACTATAATAACTGTGTTGACAAGATGTATAAATAGTGGAAAACTCTACTCACTAGAGTCACTCCAAAGTCAAGGTTCCATGAATTTGGTGCACATTAATTTCCTCTATTTGGAGCCCAATATGAGTGGACAAGGAAACAACTTCGTTTTGTTTGTTTTATAAATTCTTTATTTAGATTTTTCAGTCATACAGTGAAAGAGGCATCAATACAGATACACTGAGAATGATCCAGATCCAGGGACCAATAATATAACACTGAAAATCCAGCTGAAAGGACATGGTATATACAAGTGGACATCTTGATGGTGACTGACTACTTAACCTGATATGCCCAAGCTCTTAACACAAAAAATCAAAACGCTTCTACTGTAGCCAAAGTCCTAGTAGAAGTGTTTTTTTTTTTTTGTTCATTATAGGTTACCTGACAATATTCACTCAGACCAAAGCAGGGAATTTGAGAATAAGTTAATCAAAAAGTTGTTAAACCTGCTGGGGTTACAGAAGTCACAAGCTACTTCTGGGGACCCACAACCTGAGCAGTTAAACCATACCTGTTTAAACATGTTAAGGGCTTTACGTTGGAGAGAAAACAGCATTGGATTAGACACATCTCAGCAGTGGTTCATGTCTACAACAGTACAACACATGATGTTATAAGGTATTCAACTTAAATACTTTTGTTCTGGAGAGAGGCTTCACTACCAGTATAACTGACCTTTGGTATTTCCATTGATAGGACATCGGCTGCATCTTACAAAGGCTATCTCGACTGAATTCCACAGCACCTGAAAACAGTCTATGAGAAGGTTTAACCTGCCTCCAACATCCAAGGGCAGCAAAACAAGCGTTATAGCATTGTGACCAACAACCATGTGACAGATTGTTGCTGAAAAATCTGGGTCCTTATTGAAAGCCAAAACTGGCTGACCAATGGAGTGCACAGCCATACACTGTTTGTGCTCAATTGCCTGACATTATTGTGTATTAGAAACAAAAGAGAACTAAAATGTGACCTTATATGAGTTATGTGTGGCAGCAGAAATGCAGTCAATGTAAAAAACACAATGTTTATTGCTAAATAATACATACCATGTAAGAAAATTAATTCATAAGTTTGTATCCATAATGGCAGCATATAACAAGCATAGATTGTAGAAAACTGGCAACAACAATGAATGATACATTATATAATTTATTATACAATGTATCATTTATTGTTGTTGCCAGTTTTCTACATACTATGCTTGCTATATGCTGTCACTATGGACACAAACGTAATGAATTTTCTTACATGTTATGTATTATTTAGCAATAAGCATTGTGTTTTTTACATTGACTGCGTTTCTGTTGCCACATATAACTCATATAAAGTCCCTCTTTAGTTCTCTTTTGTTTTTACTGAATCAGGGATGGAGATGTATTCACATATGTTTAGTATAAAGTCCCACCAAGTCCCCCCTCCCCTTTTTTTTTCTCATATGATGATAGGGATGGAGGTATGTTATGTGGCCAGTATGATTATCTGTGACCAATATTATTCTTTCCTAGCTCATGATGGACCTCATCTTGACTTGGTTACTTAAATACAGTGTATATGGGGTTTATTCCATCTACATGTTGATTTGATCACATGTCCAAAAGATTCAATTGCTGTGTGGCTAGTCGATGCAGTTCCAGGTGATTTGCATCAGCTGGGCTGTTCCTGTTGTCTGTTGTCCAGGAGCTGCCATGCACATGGCTTGCCTTCCCTTTCCCCTCTCATCTGCTTTTGCTGTGTGGGTTTGGGCTAGTGTGCCTTGATTTGCATTGTCGCCACACCCACCTGCTGTGCACACGACCCTGGTCAGGTGTCTTGATGCTGGCATGTTTTCCACTGTGGAACAAATGGAACAAGAGGATAGCACCTGGGACTTTATGGGTACCATAAAACAAATCCTTCATAGGAGTCAGTAGTTATAAAAATTATCTTTTTATTAAATTTTTAAAAAAACTCACAAATGTGAGTATGTAATCCAAAAATCAATAAAAACAAGGAGAAACATTGAGTATGGAAACATATTTAGCCTACTATTCCCTTGAAATCCCTCATGACAAGTGGGTCCTAATATGCCAAGAACTGTACCCATCAGAAATTCAGTTAATATCCTATCTCACAGTGGCTTTGGGGGGGCCCACTAATGCGGCCCACATAGTAAGCATCAAAACAATCTCATTTAGAGTGTCACTGGAAGGTATTTGAATTTTCCAAGATAAACAGCTATTGGTATAGTCCGGCAATTGAACCCACAGTCATGCCTTGGGGATTCCTCTTAACATGTTTCGCGTTCTTTAGTATGCACGCTTCTTCAGAAGATTAGGGTATGTAGGAATAATCTGTAATAAATACAGAGTTAGAATACCAAACTTTCTAGAAATGGTAAGAAAAAAAAAAAAAAATAGAAAGCAGGAAAAACATAAATTTTTGATACAATACATTTATATTTAAACTTACTCATATGATCCTTGAACAAAGAACCAGGTGCCTAATAGATCTACTCACTCATCAACCCTGCAATTGTCGCAACGGGGGTGTGGGGACGCATAGGGTATTTATCTGTAAAAATATATTTTATTTTATTTTATTTTAACATTTTAATAAGAATCCAGAAATGATATAGTTATTATGCTTAATGCACACTACATCCCTACCTCCCGGAGGCCTATAGATCCCAATCTGCATTCAAGACGGAGTTGTGATAACAACTTAACCCACTAGGTGGCCGTCTTTATAAAATCAACACAGGGTAGTAGCCAGCATATTTATATTATCTTAAATTACCATCGATTATAGCTAATCAGAAAATGTACCTGGGGTTAGAGAAGTTGGGGCAAATCCACATGATTAAATAGCCTTTCCAGTAAGTTCACACAGTATCCAACTGAGGTGTGGGTACCTTGGTGTAGCTGTGTAAAGTGCATGATTTTCAAGTTTGTCACATATTCCCCTATAGACACATGCAGATGGTCATAAGGGTCATTTTATCAGGGTAGGAGAAAAAATCCCAAGATAATTAATGCATCGCGGGGAGGGGGGAGAGAGAGAAGGGGTAGTTAAACAAACGGATTAGACAAAATCAGATTGTGCCTCAAGAAACAAGTCTTTCTTGAGCTTACCGTATCAAATGAAAGATGGTGTGCACCAGGCACCTGTCAGACACAGGTGTGTAGCCTGCTCATGATGCGGCGCCGTCTTATGTGTCCCTGCCTTGACGTCATCGCAGGCAGACTCCTCTCCTCTGCATACGTCACTGCAGGCCCGGCTGTGTCCCTTGTCATTGCGCATGCGCGATATGCGCGCCGTCAACGACTCGGGAATATCCTCCAGAACCCCTTCGGACGTGGGGTTGGAGGAGCGCCCCACACTCAAAATCCCCCCTCACAACACCCAAAAGGGGAGAGATGGGGGGGGAACGGGGTGTACGGCGCCTTCAGCCGCACACCCCAAAACCAGCCCGCCACTCCCAACCTCAACGATTGGGGGAGGGAGAGAGAAGGAAACATAAGGCTGGTATATAGAGCGACACCCAGTGGCCGAAAAGTAGAGCAGCTGGCACTGATGCATTGAAGGACCATACATAAGCATTGTTTATAATAGCCAATAACAATAAAGTAGAAAAGAACAATCATTATAGCATACATCCTAGAACCTTGAGGTTTGATACAAATCTTATACCTTTACTATGTTTTCCACTCTGGCTGACTATGGGGAGATTGGTGAGTACAGCCCCTCTCTACAGCTGTAGCTGTTTGGGCGGGGACACCTCCTCTTCCCCTCCACTTGTCAAGCCAGCGTGACACTGGGCTGGACCCTGGGCTGGGCGTATAAAACTCTTACTTGTTTCCAGCCATTCCTTTTGGCATCACACACTATGCACACTGCACACATATATCTGTATCATGGTTTCTTGTGCAAGGTAATCACGGGAGTTATTATATCCCTGACTCTATTATAGTCTTTGAGCACACACCTTCACCTACTCAAGGGGGTTCTCTATCACCAAGTATATCTGTCTCTGCTTTGATTTATTTAATTTCACCATGTGGCTATGCCTCCCTCTAACTTTTCTTTCACCTGTATATGTAGCTTGTCCTTGGTGGAGGTTTCCATTCACTTTTATTCATGATTTTATAAAAGTGTAATCACTCACTTAATTCATTTTTTAAATTATAGTATTGAAGCCTATACGCATCACCTCTAGACATTCCTTTTCTGCGGAGGTTTCTTTTGTGCTCTTGCTCCACTCCTTGGGTCCCAGTAGCTCAGCTCCCATGACAGACACCGTGAGCAGCACTTTTGCTGCAATCTCACCACTTCATATTTAGCTCATATGTAAGTACCCAAGGGGGAGAAGTACTCTCCCCCCCTTTGGTTAGTAGTCATTTTTGTCAGCCATTAGATTGCTTTATACAATATTATTTTCTATTTTATATATTTGTGTTTTTTTTACAGATATTTATTGCATTTGCCCCTGAAGAGTGGATTAAATCCACAAAATGCTTAGGGCTTATTGGATGCATCTCATCTTCATTGGATTATTTAACCAGTTTTATATATACAGATTTTATCTTTATACTGTTTGGGTCCTTTCACACGGGCTTGTCCGTGTACGGACTTTGCTCAGCAGGGATCAATCCGTTTATCCCCGCTAAGCAGGTGGATGGCAGGTCCGTCTCCGTTCACTGTGTGGAGATGGACCTGTAAAAGCCCCGCTCTCCTCTATGGAGATCGGATGAAGATGGATCTGCCTGTACGTTTTCATCTGATCTTATCAGAACTGATTCTCCAGACGGATGGAATTTCACGGACAGTATCAGATCGTATATCGGCGGATGTCAGCGGACATGTCACCGCTGACATCCGCCGCTCCATAGGGCTGAATGGAGCATCCGATCAGGTCCGCCTTAAAAACTGACAGACGGACCTGATCGGAACGCCCATGTGAAAGGACCCTTTCTGACGTGGTACGTGTCATCTAGGATGGCAGTTGT
The DNA here is from genome assembly GCA_018402905.1 of Glandirana rugosa. NCBI lineage: Eukaryota > Metazoa > Chordata > Amphibia > Anura > Ranidae > Glandirana > Glandirana rugosa. The sequence goes on from BLSH010171077.1 coordinate 766,081, forward strand.
ATATTCACCCTGCAGTGTATTATCTTGATGCAGCGGTCATATATTTTTATACAATGTACCATTTATTGTGAGTTATACTGCAGCGCACATCGTCCATATAGGCAGCAAAAGTGTCCATAGACGTTTATATGGGACAGTTCTATGATGTAAATATGGGCACACCGACCATCCACCGAAAGCACCGTCACCAAAGTCACCCAATACTCAAGCCCCTTACCAGAACTCACCGACCCCCTATTACGGAGGGTCAGTATTCGCTTCCAACAATGGCCCTGCTGTTTGATCACCGTAGGGTCTCACCACGCAGCTTTTCCAAATAAATCAGTACACTGCTCGGCTCCCAGTCAGGATGGCAGTAACTTGCTCCCCAAACCACTTCCACTCGTTGTAGTCATGAAAGATAAAGGGAACCCAATAGTGCAGACAACCCAATGATTTTATTTTAAATGAATAAAAAGTTGCACTCACATAGTCTCCAAGTAAGGCAGCGCATTCAAACGTACATATGTTTCCAACCAAAAAGATGGGTGGAGCCTGCGTGACGCTTGCCGTATGTGACCAGGAAGCCGCAGCCGCCATCTTTTTGGTTGGAAACATATGTACGTTTGAATGCGCTGCCTTACTTGGAGACTATGTGAGTGCAACTTTTTATTCATTTAAAATAAAATCGTTGGGTTGTCTGCACTATTGGGTTCCCTTTATCTTTCATGACTACAACGAGTGGAAGTGGTTTGGGGAGCAAGTTACTGCCATCCTGACTGGGAGCCGAGCAGTGTACTGATTTATTTGGAAAAGCTGCGTGGTGAGACCCTACGGTGATCAAACAGCAGGGCCATTGTTGGAAGCGAATACTGACCCTCCGTAATAGGGGGTCGGTGAGTTCCGGTAAGGGGCTTGAGTATTGGGTGACTTTGGTGACGGTGCTTTCGGTGGATGGTCGGTGTGCCCATATTTACATCATATAACTGTCCCATATAAACGTCTATGGACACTTTTGCTGCCTATATGGACGATGTGCGCTGCAGTATAACTCACATTTGAATTGCTGGTCGAACCTGGACCATTCTGCTGGCTGCCTCATTATACCTTGTTTTTAATTGTTCGCTAAAAGAGAGCTTTCAGAATTTTTATTACTTTTGTTCAAGCGCAGGATTGTTCTGAAAAATATTTGTAATGTACCATTTATTGTTATTCGTTTTCTACAAACTATGCTTGTTATATGCTGTCATTATGAACACAAACTTATGAATGAATTTTCTTACATGTTATGTATTATTTAGCAATAAACATTGTTTTTTTACATTGACTGCGTTTCTGCTGCCGCACATACCTCATATAAAGTCCCACTTTAGTTCTCCTTTGTTTCTACGGAATCAAGGATGGAGGCGTATTCACATACGTTTCATATAAAGTCCCACCAAGTCCCCGTCCCCCCCATTTTTTTCCTCATATTATTGTGTATTAGATTCTCCCAGAGGAGAAGACAGGGCCTTTTCATGACTTGACTGATTCCCCCTCTCCCAGGTGAGCTCAAATGATGCAGCAACCCCTTTCTAAAGGGGAAGATGAGAATGATTGGAAGGAAGATCTGGCGACAGAATGGCAGTGGCAGTCTGATCCCACTGTAGCCATTACATCCCTTATTGAGAAGCCCTCTGGACTATTAAGAGAAGATGCACTACAATTTTTGCCACTGGCTCAAGTTGAGAAAGAACAAGAGGTACTCTTGTAACTTGAGGACAAAGGGAGACCTAAAATTTAGTGGAGACACATACTTCACAGTCTCCTGAACTTACAGTGGAACCTTCTGTCAGAGACACATCTGAGCCTATAAAGTAAAATGCCAAAATACCCTCAACTTATGTTAGGAACAGTTACATGGTTCAGTGTAAAGGCAGAGTTAAGTTTAGTAAATGTGTACTACAAATGTGAGGTTAAATGAGAAGCCAATTGTGTACGAGCATCTGAGGGATGAGAGGTCCACTAGACCAGTGTTTCCCAACCCAGTCCTCAAGGCACACCAACAGGTCATGTCTTCAGGATTTCCATTATTTTGCACAGGTGATTTGATCAGTTTCACTGCCTTAGTAATTACCACAGCTGTTTCATCTGAGGGAAATCCTGAAAACATGACCTGTTGGTGTGCCTTGAGGACTGGGTTGGGAAACACTGCACTAGACCAGTGTTTCTCAACCTTTTACGGTGAAGTACCCCTGCAGGTCTAAAAAAAAATCCTAAGTACCCCTGTCTCGAGAAAGTAATTTCTATTGTTTGGGTGTCATAGTTTCTGTGTGTGTAATGTCAGTGTGGGGTTTATTTGCTATAGCACCATGGGGGAACAAATGGTCACAAACAACTAAAATCCCTAGAAAATGACTAAATCTAGTCAGAAAAGGTAAAGCCCTGAGGGAGAAAATAGTCCCAAATTCACTATAGCACCCAAACAGCAGTGACTGACTAAAAAACTAGTTGTGGTAAAAGCGAGGGAATTGCACATGGAAATAATGATTAGCATGGTATGATCGCCTAAATTGTGCTAAAATATGCAGTATATTATTTAAAGATAATCTGCTTTTAAACTGTGTGAAAAAGTGATTTCTACACTGAAATATCTTAAAAAGTCTGAGAAGAGATAAATACCCCGTCTTTTTACTCCTAGGCACAGAGCACAGCTGAGCACAACTGAGCATGCTCAGACACAAAACAACTCTCAAAATAACTCTCATGGAGTAATTCCTTGAGTAGTTAGTAAATACCAAAATGAGACTTATTTTACACACATTTTTTGGGAGTGAAGATGAGAGTTATTTTGCCAAGTGCAAGTTCCTGCCATTCATTCTAATGGTAAAATTGTTACTTTATCTAATAAATCCATTTCATGTTGAAAAGAAATGTATCTTTCTCTCAAATAAATTGTCCTGGCAACAATGTTGCACATTTGATAATCTATTTTGTTTTTAAGAATGCTACAATGTGAAATCTCTTCACGTTTTGTAAATATTTTTTTTTTTATCGGTCAATTTCACTTTGCTGCTGTCCATGTCACAAATATATTTCCACAAACTCACACAGATGTCTTTACAAACCACAAACAATACCATTGCTTATGGAAAATTTAAAATTAGTCCCTTTTTTTTATTCTTTTCAAATGATTTGAGCCCCAAAAATGTGATATGTGTACCAACATCAGAAATAAAAATGTCATTACCAAAATCTGAGGATAACTTTAATATAATTATTTTTTTATTATATAATAATTTATTTTATAATTAATATATTCTATGCTCAAGCAGCAAGAACCACCAAAAATCACAGATTCAATTTTTGAAGATTTACTCCTGACTAATGTAAGTCCTGTATATTCCTAGACATGCAGTATCTGTGTATTTATGTGTAGAAGGACTTGTTGTGTGTAAGCCCTGTGGATTAAAAGGTAGCAGTTCTGTCTACCATTGCAGATGTCCTGGGTTTGATTCTCAAGCATGTCAATTCATGTAGAGATGTTGTTTGTCCTCTCTATATTGTTAAACACGACTCAGGGCCTTACCTAAATTATGTCTAAATGTAGTATTTATGTGTAGGAGGGTTCCACCACCAATGCAAATCTTGCCAGATATACTAGTTATACTATTATACTAGCTAGGCAATGGGGATGCCTACCTTTACATGCACATGAACTTTAATGGGATCCCTGTCTTAGTCCGTAGGGTTCAATATTGAGTTGACCCACCCTTTTCAGCTATAACAGCTTCAACTCTTCTGGGGAAGGCTGTCCATAAGGTTTAGGATGCTTGTCTGTGGGAGTATTTGTCCATTCCTACAGAAGTGCATTTGTGAAGTCAGGCACTGATGTTGGATGAGAAGGCCTGGCTCACAATCTCCACTCTAATTCAGCCAAAAGGTGCCCTATCTGGTTGAGGTCAGGACTCTGTGCAGGCCAGTCAAGTTCCTTCACCCAAGCTCACTCATCCATGTCTTTATGGATCTTGCTTTGTGCACTGGTCCAAATCATTTGGTGGAGGGGGGATTATGGTCTGGGGTTGTTTTTCAGGGCTTGGGCTTGGCTCCTCAGGTCCAGTGAAGGGAACTCCTAAGGCATCAGCAAGACATTTTGGGCAATTTCATGCTCCCAACATTGTGGGAACAGTTTGGGGATGGCCCCTTTTTGTTCCAACATGACTGTGCACTAGTGCACAAAGCAAAGGCCATAAAGACATGGATGAGGGAGGTTGGTATGGAGGAACTTGACTGGCCTGCACAGAGTCCTGACCTCAACCCGATAGAATACCTTTTGGCTGAATTAGAGAAGAGACTGCGAGCCAGGCCTTCTCATCCAACATCGGTGCCTGATCTCACAAATGCACTTCTGGAAGAATGGCCAAACATTCCCATAGACACACTCCTAAACCTTATGGACAGCCTTCCCAGAAGATTTGAAGCTATTATAGCTGCAAATGGTGGCCCAACTCTATACTGAACCCTGGGCTGTCATTATAGTTCATGTGTGTGTAAAGGCACATTTCCCACTACTTAGGACAATCTATTGTATATTACTTGTGATACTGAGCATGGCTATGGACTTAGGGCTGGTTCACACCACAGCGATGGACAACACATTTGCTCACTGCTCAATAGCTAAATGGCTAGCAAATCCACCTGGCATCCAAAAGGTTGCTGGTTCACGTCCTGGATATGTTAATGCTTCTGTTGAGGTTTATAATAAACCCCTGGTTGGGTTTCTCACCACAATCCAAAGACAAGCTGGAATTTTATTTATCTCTTGTCCAAATAGTCTGTAGTGTAAGCAAGTTATTTTGGGACTTTAAATTGGAAGCTGCAGCCAGGGACTTGGACATTTCAAATTGTAGGGTTTACACTGCACAGGTTCATCTGGTTAGAAAACTGTTGCTTCGATCAGTGTTTCTCAACTCCAGTCCTCAAGGCATCCCAACAGGCCATCCTTTCAAGATTTCCCTCAGATGAAACAGCTATGGTAATTACTAAGGCAGTGAAACTGATCAAAATCACCTGTGAAAAATTATAAAAAACCTGAAAACATGATCTGTTGGGGGTACTTGAGGACAGGGTTGATAACCACTGACTTAGACTTTTGTCCTGGACTTATACTGATCTGAAGAACATAGCCAAGGGTTAACAAAGCAAATAGTATTGGTATGGCAGCCTCTCAGGTGAAATAAATTAGAAAAGACAGATTGAAAGATACTGGCGGGCATGTACTTCTATTGGGCGTGTGCCAGTGCTAGCTTATATAAGGGACTTCAGTAGGGGGTACTGGTTTGGCCTGATGAGGTCAGGTTTTGTGCTGTGGTTTTTGTGGAAGAAGCAATGATATTTTGCTAATGACAAATGTTTTACTAGAGCTGTTTGCTGAAATGATTGTGCATTTTGACCATCAAAAGTGGCTTGATTTTACCATGTTGTCTGATTGGGGTGTGTATTGTTTGTCTTCAACTCACCAATGTTCTTGGTTTAATCTGCGCCTTTTTTAATGTTATGTTGTAATGCTTTGTTAAAATGACTGTTAATTATCTTTCTGTAATTTTGCAGCGAATAATGTCATGTGCGTGTTTAGTCATTTTATGAAATGTGTGTGCAGTTAGACGGTGAAACTAAAATTGACCACTATAAGGTTTAGTCCAATGTTAGATTGTAAGCTCCTATGAGCAGGTCCCTTCGAACCCAATTGCTAACTGTTTTGCTAGATGTGTATATACTGCAAATACTTTAATGCCAGTAAATATGTACATACTTGCGTTGGCAAAATAAAATGAAATTGATTTTGCTTGTTCTCATTTTGTAACTTTTTTAATTCGTTTTGGGGGGTGGTGGTTTTGGGGAAGTGGATTACCTCCTCAGGGCCGGTTCACACTGCTACGGTGTCCGAGATTGGATGTGATTCGCACTGCAGTGCAAATCACATGCGATCTGTGCTATGCAAATTCAGCCATACAGATAGTATGGCTGAAATGGCATTGCATCCTGACCAAACTCGCACAGGACCTTTTTTTGTTACGCAGCAGAATCAGATCACATGGGTGGTCACATCCATGCAATCCGATACCTGTCCGAATTTGCAGTTTGCAGTGCGATCTGCAAACTGATTTGGGGGTGTCCTTCACTTTCTGTTGACACACCTAGCAGTTTGCATATGGCAGTGTGAACTATCTAAGTCGCGCGCAAAGTGGGAACCCGCAGTGGATTGGCAGGGTTCCCGTATCGCACTAGCGTGAACCAGCACTGAGAAGTCATCGTCTCATTTATATTTGTATAGTCCTTACAGATATACATCAGGAGGAAGTGTAATGTGGCTGGAAACAGGAAGTGCTGTGTGCACATGGGTTGCAAGCAATTGTGTGGTGACGCCAAATAAATCAATGAACCCCACCCACATTCTCCCCTACATTGATCAAAAATGTCATTTCAACTTGCTTGCGACCATAATGTATTGTCCCCCCCCCCCCAATCCATGAGGTCAGAATGAGGGGGGCAAGTGAGGGCCTGCCCCCCTCCTGGAACAAACCAGGCCACATTCCTTTAACATGAGGCGGTGTGTGCTTTGGGGTGGGGGGGGGGCTCTGTGTACCCCCCTCAGTGCCTCTTGTACCTATGTTGATGAGGACAAGGGCCTTTTCCCGACAACCGGGGTGGTTGGGGGGGCTGATCGAAATGTGGAAGCGCCCTTTAACAAGGGGGCCATCAGATACTGGCCCCCATTTGAATGAGTATTGGGTACATCATACCCATTCACCTAAAAAGTGTAAAAATGTATTTAACAATGGAGACATTTTTTGTCCCATCTTTTATGTTAACCGCTTGCCGACCGCTGGTCGGCAATTGACGGCGACAAAGTGGCTCTGTAACGCAAATCGCCGTCATACCACGGCGGGCGCGATACAGAGCCACTGTGAGCGCGAGCGCGCCGCCGGAGGCGCGCGCGCGCGCTCACTGTGTCCGGGGGGGTCCAGGGAGCGGTTGCGGCGGCTTCGATTGCCGCCGGCCACCCGCGATGCCCCCCCCGGAGCGAATGAGCGGAGGTCCGTGTAAGTAAACACGGACCTCCGCTCTGTGTGAGGGGGAAGGGCTGTGATCACAGCCTTCCTGTACGTGAAGGCTGTGACCACTTCCTTTCCCCAGCTAGGCAAGTCCCCCTACAGTTAGAACACGCCCAGGGAACATACTTAACCCTTAGCGCGCCCCCTGCAGGTTAACCCCTTCACTGCCAATGGCATTTACACAGTAATCAGTGCATTTTTATAGCACTGATCGCTGTATAAATGCCAATGGTCCCAAAAAAGTGTCAAAACGTTCCGACATGTCCGCTGAAATATCGCAGTACCGCTAAAAATCGCAGATCGCCGCCATTACCAGTAAAAAATAAGAAAAAATGAAAAACCCCAAAAATGAATTCTCATCATCCGTAAACGTGACCACTTTTGCGCAAACCAATCAATAAACGCCGATTGCGATTTTTTTATCGCAAATATGAGGAAGAATATAAATCGGCCAAAAACGGTGAAAAAAAATGTTTTTTTATATTTTTTTTTTGGATTTGTATTTTAGCAAAAAGTAAGAAATTTGGGTTTTTTTGCAAAATTGTTGCTCTTCTTTTGTTTATAGCGGTGATCAGAAATGACGCAGCGGTGATCAAATACCACCAAAAGAAAGCTCTATTTGTGGGAAAAAAAGGACGCAAATTTTGTTTGGGTACAACACCGCACGACCGCTCAATTGTCAGTTAAAGCGACGCAGCGCCAAATCGCAAAAAGGGCTCCGGTCCTAAAGCTGGAAATCCTTCCGGGGCTGAAGTGGTTAAAGTGTCTCGCGATGTACATCCATGGTCAATAGGGATGGTCCCCCGGTTCGACTCAAAAGTATGTTCGAATCGAACATTGGGGGGGTTGCCGAATCCTGAACATTATGGGGTGCTGGTGGGAAATTTGAATGGCCCATAATGCAGTGAAATTGTGGGGGAATGCTGCCCGCTGATTGGCCAAAGCATGTACATGCGCTTTGGCCAATCAGAGCATGCTCTGCTGTGAGAGCCATGATTGGTCAAAGGAAGGGTGCCTTTGGCCAATCATTGCTCAGCGGGTCTGAGTCCATGCCCACACTATATAAGGCCACTTACACAGAGGCCGAATATAGTGAAAACATTTGCGGAGATAACAAAGGGTTAGGCAGTGGCATATATATGTACAGTATATATAATACACTGCAATTATTTATTTCAGGGACTTATATAGCGCTGTTGCTTTACATATATATTGTACATTCACATCAGTCCCTACCCTCAAGTAGCTTACAATCTATGGTCCCTAACTCACATTCATACATATATTAGGGCCAATTTAAACAGGATCTACTTTACCTACCTGCATGTCTTTGGAGTGTGGGAGGAAACTGGAGTACCTGGAGGAATCCCACACAGACACAGGGAGAGCATGCAACCTCGAGGCAGGTAGTGTTGTGGTTGGGAAGTGAACCAGCAACCCATTTGCTCCCAGGCGAAAGAGCTAACCACTACACCACTGTGTAGACTATACACAGTGCATGCACGCTCGGAAAAGGGTCTGGCATAGATTTTAAGAGGAACTCCACGCCAAAATTAAACAGAAATTTTGGGTAGGGGTCCCCCGCAAAGTCCATACCAGGCCCTTCAGGTCTGGTATGGATTTTAAGGGGAACCTCATGCCAAATTTTGGGAAAATGGCATTGGGGTCCCCCCACAATGCAAACCAGACCCCAAAGCACCCTCCCCATGTTGAGGGCATGTGGCCTGATAAGGTTCGGAGGGGGCGCACTCACTCGTCCCCACCCCCCTGCCATGCCAGGGCTGCATGCTCGCATAAGGGTCTGGTTTGGATTTTGGGGGGAGCCCAACACCATTTTTTATAAATTTGGTGTGGGGTTCCCCTTAAAATCCAT
>BLSH010171077.1:785327-805780 GCA_018402905.1 Glandirana rugosa
TATCTGATCTCAAGATACTCGAGACCTGATTCATTAAGCCGGGACTATAGTTTAACTCCGAACTTCTTGTCCTTTATTTGGAGGAAGGTATCCTTACCCCATATGGTCTTGTTCCGAACCACCCGTGCACGGCTGCGGTACCGCCTATGGTCCTTCACAAACCAGTCTCAAACGGAGTGTCCAACCATGTACAACAATTAACCTTATATGTATATATATATGTGTTATCATCTCTGTCTAGCTGTGGGGTCTACTACTGAATAATCATCACAACTCGCTTGGGCCTGACATTGCAAGCCCAGGCATGGCTTGAAATCCCACAGGCACACCCGAACGATTTTTGAAATGTCCGGGTCCGGGTCCGTGCCACGGACACCCTAAAGTTCGGTACGGACCCGAACGTTACAGTCCGGGTTCGCTCAACACTACTAATAAGTCATCATCTGGGGTGTCGATCTGTCTCTACTATTGTGTATATATATATGTATATTCCAATTAACAACATGTACCAACCTGTGAGGCAAACTCTGACCAAACACTTCCTGGTATCCGCCATGGCGTCGGCACGTGCCCACCAAGCCTTGTTCTGGTATACCCCATTCCTATGGAAGGAGGTTTATTTCCTGTTCTTCAAGCCTCAATTTGATATCAGGGCCGAATTACTTAGTCCAGAGCTCATAGAACTCTAGTCTATGTGCATCACGCCTTGCTCCGGATAGAGGTAAACGTCAACCAAGCCTCATAATCAAATAGAAAGCCGCACATGCGCTCTAAGGCGCGTAGAAGCGAGAGTCTATATACTCATAGAAGAAATAAGACACGACCGATATTGGTATAAATATTATGGGAAATGTGTATATATATCTGGCACATGTTTTAAATGGGTCCACACATACATTTACATTTAAAATAAACAATATATATATTTCATTAGTATTTAGTAACATGAGTTTTAACATTGAAAAAAAGAAAAATAAATAAGAAATAAGTAAGAATAAAAATAAATAAAAACAAAGATAAATAAAAAGAAAAAAGAAATAATGAAAAAATTAATGAAAATAAAAATAAAAATAAAATAAATAAAATTAAACTTAAAATTAAAAATAAAATAATAATAGCAGAATAAAATAAATTAAATAAAGAAAGAAAATAAACAATATTATACCACATGATTTGGGGATCGAAGCAGTTAAACAATTTTTACACCATGAACAATCCTTGCCCCCTTCTCTAAGACAGTTTATTTTGGAATTGTTAAACTTTGCTACCAAGCATAATTATTTTTGGTATGATAATCAATTCTTTTTACAATGGAAAGCGGTAGCTATGGGACTGAAATTTTCCCCAAGTTTAACTAATCTATTTATGGCCCAGTAGGAGGAGGATGTTGTCTATGCCCAAGATAGACCTCAATTGGTTCATTGGGCCTGTTATATAGATGACATCCTCCTCCTCTGGGATGGCTCTCCTGATGAACTAGATGTTTTCTTTAAAACATTGAATGACAACGATAGAGGTATTGTTTTGTCATATGAGGCAAGTACAACTAATATACACTTTTTGGAGTTAAAAATTGAGATTCTTAATGGTCAATTTTTCCTCAAAACATATTTCAAACCGACAGACCGTAACGGTTTTATACCAACTGACAGTTGCCATCATCCTCCATGGCTCCGGTCAGTACCACGGAGTCAATTTCTGCATCTACGCAGAAATTGTACTGATACCCAAACCTTTATAGATCAGGCTCAGATTTTAGGGCAACATTTTCTAGATAAGGGTTATAATACAGAGGCTGTTGACATCGAACTTCAAAAATCCTTGTCTTTAGATAGGAGGACTCTATTGGAGGATAAATCTAAGTCAGATAATGAGGATTGATACAAATGGTCTCTTTTCACTTCATATTCTGTTCAACACAAGCAAATTAAACAAATTATAGAGAGACATTGGCATGTCTTAACCACTTAAGGACCGGAAGGATTTCCAGCTTTAGGACCGGAGCCCTTTTTGCGATTCGGCGCTGCGTCGCTTTAACTGACAATTGCGCGGTCGTGCGGCGTTGTACCCAAACGAAATTGGCGTCCTTTTTTTCCCACAAATAGAGCTTTCTTTTGGTGGTATTTAATCACCTCTGCGTCATTTCTGATCACCGCTATAAACAAAAGAAGAGCGACAATTTTGCAAAAAAACCCAAATTTCTTACTTTTTGCTAAAATACAAATCCAAAAAAAAAATATAAAAAAACATTTTTTTTCACCGTTTTTGGCCGATTTATATTCTTCATCATATTTGCGATAAAAAAAATCGCAATCGGCGTTTATTGATTGGTTTGCGCAAAAGTGGCCGCGTTTACGGATGATGAGAATTCATTTTTGGGGTTTTTATTTTTTTTTTATTTTTTACTAAAAATGGCGGCGATCTGCGATTTTTAGCGGTACTGCGATATTTCAGCGGACATGTCGGACCATTTTGACACTTTTTTGGGACCATTGGCATTTATACAGCGATCAGTGCTATAAAAATGCACTGATTACTGTGTAAATGCCATTGGCAGTGAAGGGGTTAACCTGCAGGGGGCGCTCTAAGGGTTAACTGTGTTCCCTGGGCGTGTTCTTACTGTAGGGGGACTTGCCTAGCTGGGGAAAGGAAGTTATCACAGCCTTCATGTACAGGAAGGCTGTGATCACTTCCCTTCCCCCTCACACAGAGCGGAGGCCCGTGTTTACATACACGGACCTCCGCTCATTCGCTCCGGGGGGGGCATCGCGGGTGGCCGGCGGCAATCGAAGCCACCGCACCCGCTCCCTGGCCCCCCCCGAACACCGTGAGCGCGCGCGCGCGCCTCCGGCGGCGCGCGCGCGCTCACAGTACCTCTGTATCGCAGCCGCCGTCGTATGACGGCGTTTTGCGTTACAGAGCCACTTTGCCGCCGTCAATCTCCGATCGGCGGTCGGCAAGTGGTTAAAATGAGACAGTGTACTAGGCCCCTTATTGCCTGAAAAGGCTAAAATTACATATAGAGGAGCTCTGAGGGCTAAGATAGCACTGAACATATTAGTTCCTCCCACTAAACTATAATTTTTCTATAATCTCGAGGGATATTTTCCTTGCAAGAGATGTAATGTGTGTCATCATAACACCAAAGGCAGATGTAAGGCCCTACAATTTTCATCTACGGTTACTCGGAAAATATACTCTATAACTCCTAACTCCTCCATGTTCCTCACATGTGCTACTAAATGTGTAGTTTTTCTCATCACGTGCCCATGTGGAAAATAATATGTGGGTCGAACTATATGTTCGTTCACGGTGAGAATAAATGAGCACATTGCAAAAATGAAAAAAGGCGACACGGATCACACCGTGCTAAAACATTATTGCCAACATCATAATACGGGCCCAAGGGGCACCGAATTTGTTATTATTGGTAAATATGTGGCCCCATGGAGGGAAGGAGCATCCACCAGAGGGGTCTCGAGACTCGAGACCTACTGGATACATGAGTTGCAGTCCTACTCCCCGTTCGGCATGAACGTGGAGTGGGACATCAACTCCTTTATTAATAAGGCCTGACTTTAGGAATATGAAGTACTTGTCAATGTTACACTTTTTATCAATTTTTATTGGTTTTTATTGCTATTTTATTTTTTCTTTATTTTTATATTATATATTGTTTATTTTATTTCTTTCTTTAATTTATTTTATTGTGTTATTTTTATTTTATTTTTAATTTTATTTATTTTATTTTTATTTTCATTTTCATTCATTTTTTCATTTTTATTTTTTATTTTTATTTTTATTTATCTTTGTTTTTATTTATTTTTATTCTTACTTATTTTTTTATTTATTTTTCATATTTTACTATATACTAATGAAATATATATTGTTTATTTTAAATGTAAATGTATGTGTGGACCCATTTAAAACATGTTCCAGATATATATACACATTTCCCATAATATTTATACCAATATCAGTCGTGTCTTATTTCTTCTATGAATATATAGACTCTCCCCTCTACGCGCCTTAGAGCGTCTGTGCGGCTTTCTATTTGATTATGAAGCTTGGGTGACGTTTACCTCTATCCGGAGCGAGGCGTGACGCACATAGACTAGAGTTCTATGAGCTCTGAAGGAAGTCATTTGGCCCTGATATCAAATCGAGGCTTGAAGAACAGGAAATACACCTCCTTCCGACACCATGCCGGATACCAGGAAGTGTTTGGTCAGCAATTGCCTCACAGGTTGGTACATGTTTTTAATTGGAATATATTATGTATATACGCAATGGTAGAGATGGATCGACACCCCAGATGATGACTTATTAGTCAAACCGCATTGGGTCGCGTTGTCTACTTGCCATTGCAATGTATCTGCTGTTGATTGCTTGATTTTTCCATATCCGGATATGTGAGTTATTTTACCCTAATAAACCAGTTGGTACGGATTTACACTATGTGGATTGTTTTTCCCCTTTTTTATGCTGAACATTGCAGAGTGATTGGAAGACATTTTTTTCCCCTGATTGAACATCGTTGCGTCTGTGGAAGGATGACTACTGCTTGGTGTAATACACTCCCCGCCTGTTGTGACCCAGCTGGCGTAAGTCAGTCTGTGTCCAATACTTTTGGTAAGCATTTAATTTGGAAGGTGGAGGGCTGCACTAAGGGTGATATCAGGATATATCCATCTGGGTAATATACCCCTTGTTAGGAAAAGGACTGTTTTGCTGTTTTCGGGCTTGTGCGCTCGCCCGTGCGCGTTCACGCACGCACCGCAAAAGGCGCCAAATGGCCCCATTTAGTTCCAAAAGAGTTTTATTGAACAACACGTATAGGAAAAATGAGTTACACATTGCACCACATATGGAGGCAAGCTATGCAAGATGTACAGTATTCAGTTACAAGGATATTGGGCATAATATGAGTTCAAGTACAATTTATAATCACAACAAGGCCTGTAACCTTTTATCAAGAGACAAAGAAAAAGGAAGTGTATAGTTATTTACCTCTAAGTCGCCATATATATGATCCAATATCCAGGTCTAGATAAACATTAAAGTTAAACATAGAGTAAGAAGGCAAAAATTGGCCATACATGTAGCTAGGTAAGTGTAAAACCCTAGATAAACAACATGAGGGGGGGAAGGGAAAGGAGGGATGGGAGAACACAGGGAATAGGAAGAGGTGGTGGGGGGGGGGGGGGGGTAGACCTTCGCGAGTGAGACATGTGGTCGTGAGCTTGGTCCGAATCAGAGGGGGGGGGAGTTGGGAGGGATTCATTGATTCCTCTCAAAAGGTATGGTATCTCTTTCAGATCTAAGTTGTTCATATTCTTGGGTGGTTTTGTAGTCTATCCATCTGTACCAGATTTTATGGTAGGAGGTGATATTGTCATTGGAGATAGCAATTAATTCCTCCATCTCTTGGATTTTATTTAGTCTGGTCAGCCAGTTTTGCATTGTAGGAATTGTTTCTTTTTTCCAAACAGCCGGGATACACATCTTAGCTGCATTCACCATGTGCATAACCAACGACTTGTGGTAAGTGTGTCCCAGATGGGGCGATAAGTGTAATAGGTATTGATGGAATGAAAAGTCAATGGGGCAAGAAGTAATTTCCTTTATAGTTTTATGGATTTCCTTCCAGAAGGTCATGATGCGCGGGCATTCCCACCAGATGTGGATCATAGTGCCAGGGGTGGTCTTACACCTCCAGCAAGTGTCAGGTGTTCGTGGGAAGAGTTTATGGAGAGTGGAGGGGGTTCGATACCAATCTTAAGAACCTTATAGTTGTGTTCTTGTGTAGTGACATTTCTAGAACCGTTGAGATTTGTTTTCAGTATGGCGGGCCATTGGGATGCATCTACTGCTTTGTAGTCTTGCAGATCCCAGGCTTTCTTGATGGGGAGTGTATAATCTGGGTCATGATCTGAGAGGATAGAGATTATTTTGGCTATAAGGTGTCTTTGCGGGGGGGCGCAACATAAGGACTCGAACGGCGTTTTAGGTTTGGTGAATATTGGTCTCCTTTTAGAATTGTTTAGATAATGTCTTAGTTGAAAATAGGCCCATTTGGGAATTGGGAGTGTGTCAATGAGAGAAGAAATGTCGGAAATTTTGCAGAAGTTGCCCGATTTAAAGAATTGGTAAGCTCTAGGGTTAGTTGACGGTGGGAAAGATGCATGGATTGTTTTTTATGGGTGTGAGAGGTCCCGGGATAGGAACCAAGTTGGCTTTAAGTGCTAATTGTCGTAAGGTGTGAATCGGGGGAGCTATTAAAGGGTGATCTTTGTATGATTTGGCGGTCGTTGGGCTCGGAATCCAGGATGCATTTTGAGGTGGGAGTCCTATGATTAGTTGTTCGATATGTACCCAGTCTTTGTCTTTAGTATGAATGTGCCAGTCAACTAGTTTGGCTAGCAGGGTGGCTTTATGGTATTTTTGAAAATCAGGCAGACCTATTCCTCCTAGGTCCCTGGGAGCACAGAGTCTAGCTAAGCTTATTCTGGGGTGTTTTGCTTTCCAGAGAAATCTAGATATGTTAGCTTGAATGGTCTTAAAAAATGCTTTAAGAATGGCTAGCGGAATCGTTTGAGCAAGGTAGAGGAATCTAGGGAGGATGTTCATTTTTACTGCTGCCGCAGTAGAGGTTGCAGGTTGCATGAGAGGTTGGCCCTGGTCCAGTGGGCGAGATCTTTGGCACAGCTCTGCAAGAAAGTGGAATAATTAAGCGGGAACAGGTTAGAGAGATTAGCTGGGAGTTGGATACCCAAGTAGGGTAATGAGTCGGATTTCCAAGAGACGGGGGATATATTCTGACATAGTTGTAGGGTATCAGGTGCTAAGTTGATGCTAAGAGCAAAGGATTTGCTCATGTTAATTTTAAAATTTGACAACTCACCATATGTATGCAAATCTTTCAGTAGGTTAGGTATAGTGGTTAGTGGTCTACATAGGAATAGTAGGATGTCCTTTACGGGAATTCCTGATATATCTGGATTGTTTTGTATTTTACGAAGGAGGGGGTCTATTGTAACAATAAAGATTATTGGGGATAGAGGGCACCCCTGCCTCGTACCATTGCGGATGGGGAAGGCGTCCGACAGGTGGCCATTTACTCTAACTCTAGCCCGGGGACAGGAATAAAGGCTTAGAATGCTGCTTAACATAAAGTCTCCCAGTCCCAGGTTTTGGAGTACCGCTTCCATAAAGTCCCAGGCCACTCTGTCGAACGCCTTCTCCGCATCCGTTGAGAGGAAAAATCCTTTTGTATCTGTTTTGTGCATCCAGTAGTTGATATTAATCGCATTAATTGTATTATCCCGTGTCTCGCGTCCTGGAACAAAACCAGCTTGATCTGTGGATACTAAATCAGGTATAAATGGGAGCAACCTATTAGCTAGGATTTTTGCAAACAATTTAATGTCCGAGTTTAGTAAAGAAATGGGTCTCTAGTTAGTGACCAATGAATTATCTTTGTGGGGTTTCGGTATGACCGTAATATGTGCCTCTAACAGATCAGTGGGAGGATTTGAGGTTTTGGCTAGTGAATTAAATGCTTTCAGAAAGTTGTTAGGTAAAGTATCTGAAAAAGTCTTGTAGTAAACACTAGGGAGACCGTCGGGGCCAGGGCTTTTGCCCGGTTTAGATGACTTGAGAGCAGTAGCAAATTCTTGTTGGGTGATAGGATTATCAAGAGATTTCACGTCCTCTGCGGAAAGTTTGGGGAGATGTAGAGAGGATAAGAAGTCTGTGATAGTTTGTTTACGGGGAAGTTTTTGAGGGATATCATGCGTCTGGAGAGGGAGGTTGTAGAGTTTAGAATAATACTGGACAAATGTTTTGGCTATATCTTCAGTTCCGGTCAATTTAGTACCTTTCTGGTCTTGGATCTGGGAAATTTTGTTTTGGACTCTTTTTTTCTTGAAGCATTCTAGCCAGAAGTTTGCCACTTTTGTTTGCATGTTCATAGAAAAATTTGGTTGATAGCATATAATTTCGTCTTATACGTTTGCAAATGGCCCCATTTAAGCTCACAACACCTAGCAGTCAGTGCTGTCTGTTCTACAGCGTGTGAGTGTTCCTGAGCGACCTGATTTCATGTTTATCTGATCCTGTGACCCGGCTTGACCTTGTTGATTTCTGCCTGCACCGACCCCCAGCTTGCCCACAAAAAATCTTCTGCCTGATCCTTGTGTACTTCCACTGCCAGCCTGTTGACAACCCCTGCCTGCACCTGACAACCCCTCTGCCTGAACCCTTTGCACTGCATTGCCTGCCTGCTACCGACCCGGCCTGTAAGACCACCCGCTATCTGCACGAGCTTCACTGGACCATCCATATCACCCCCAGGGATCCTGTCCAACCCTCGTGCCCCCCTGTGCTCCTGGGCTCCCTGTCTACTCTACTGGGGACCCGCGAACCCGCAAGAGTGGTTGCTTCCTGCATAAGACAGATTCCATCACCAGGTGCGTGACAGTAATGGACAGCCATGTCTGAGTCTGCGCAGGAAGCACCCTCTGCTATGGAGGAACTTTGTGTCCATCTGGCCGGCCTCACACGGGCGTTCCAAAGCCTGCAAGAAGGCTATACCCAGCTGGGAGAACGGGTTCAGGAGCTTGCTGCACCTGCAGCTTCCAGGACTAGTCAGACCGCAGGTCGCACCATTGTGGCCTTGCCATCAGAGCCTAAAGTCCCCTTACCGGACAAGTTTGCAGGAGACCGGGGCAAGTTCAGAGCCTTCAGGAATGCATGTGAGCTGTACTTCGGTCTCCAGCCCCGTACCTTCTCACTGGAGGCCACGAAAGTGGGACTAGTCATTTCCCTCCTGCAGGATGAACCCCTGTCTTGCGCCCACAGACTCTGGGACCTTAGCTGCTTTCTTCCAAGCAATGCCGCAGCTCTATGATGATCCTCACCAGGCCGCTACAGCTGAAGCTACATTGCATACCCTCCAGCAGGGTGTCGGTCCGTGGAGGACTATGTGGCGGAGTTCTGGAGGTGGAGTGCAGACACGGCCTGGAACGACGCTGCACTCTGTTATCAGTTCCGCCTGGGCCTGTCTGAATCCCTCAAGGACGAGTTGGCCCACGTAGGGGTGCCCAACACCCTGGAAGCCCTCATCAACCTGGCTTTCCAGATTGACCGGTGACTCTGGGAACGCCTCAGGAAGGGAAGAGCCTCGGGTCCCTTGCGTCCCACCTGGATACTGCCCCGTGTCCCAGGATACCCAAGATGGACCAACCTGAGCCCATGCAGATAGGTCTATTGTGCCCTTCTCTGACCCCTGAAGAGAGGCAACGGAGGTTCTCCCTGAATCTGTGCCTGTACTGTGGGGAACCAGGGCACGTGGTGAGATTCTGCCCTGTCAAGCACGGTAAGTGCCTGCCGGTTTCTTCAGTGGGAATATCTAACATGTCCAGTCAGATCTCTCACTTTGTCATCTCCCTTTGCAGCTTCCCGGAGGGATTACCCAGGTCTCGGGAGCATGCAGCTGCTTCATGGATAAAAATTATCCAGCTGCACACCACATTTCACTTTTACCCAAGACCCACCAGATGACCATCCGCCTGGCGGATGGATCCCCCATCAAGTCCGGTACCGTCACCCATGAAACCGCTCCTCTCCTTGCCACCATAGCTGACGGCCAACAGGAGTTGCTTCGTCTGTACACCATAGCATCCCCTTTGTTCCCCATCATCATGGTCCTGCCCTGGCTCCGGGCACATGACCCCAATATTGATTAGACCACTGGGACTGTATCCTTTCGGTCCAACTATTGTCACCAACACTGCCTCCAGCGGCACAAGGACGCTACTCCTACTCTGCTCAACCTGAACCCGGATCCCGACCCTGATGTCCGGCTAGCTGTGCCCTCAGCCTATCACAGCTATCTAGATGTCTTTATCAAAAAGGGGGCAGAGCAATTACCACCTCACAGGCCATACGACTGCCCTATTGAGCTCCTGCCCGGAGCTGAAGTACCCTTTGGGAGGATCTATCCCTTGTCTGAACCAGAGTTGGCGGCTCTCAAGGCCTACCTGGACGATAATTTGGTTAAAGGTTTCATCAGACCTTCTACACCCCCTGTGGGGGCTGGCATCTTTTTTGTCGAAAAAAGGATCAATCTCTGCGACCTTGCATAGACTACAGGGAGCTCAACAGAATTACGGTTAAAAACCGCTATCCCCTACCCCTGGTACGTGAACTGTTCCAGAGACTGGGCTTTGCTGTCGTCTTTACTAAATTGGATCTCCGGGGAGCTTATAACTTGGTCCGTATCCGGGAAGGCGATGAGTGGAAGACCGCTTTTCGCACTCGATTTGGGCACTATGAGTACCTGGTTATGCCCTTTGGGCTGTGCAATGCTCCTGCCACCTTCCAGCACTTTGTAAATTATGTATTCCGGGATTATTTGGACTTGTTCGTCATCATTTACTTAGATGACATCCTGATTTTCTCCTCCTCCCTTGAGGAACATCGCAAACATGTCTCTTCATTTCTGGCTCGTCTTCGACAACACAGGCTGTATACCAAAGCGGAGAAATGCTCCTTTGAACAGTCCAGCATTCATTTCCTCGGACTAGTTATCTCTGTAACAGACATCAACATGGATCCACAAAAGGTCTCTACCATCTTGGACTGGCCGGCACCATCTGATAAGAAAGGGGTCCAACATTTTGTGGGCTTTGCTAACTTTTATAGACGCTTCATTAAGGGGTTCTCTGTCATTATTGCCCCTATCACCCAGCTTACAAAACAAAACACCCGATATCACTGGTCCATGGAAGCCCAGGCAGCGTTCAAGACTTTAAAAGAGTTGTTCACTTCAGCCCCTATTCTAAAGCATCCTAATCCAGCCCTGCCTTACGTCCTGGAAGTGGACACATCTGAGATTGCAGTGGGGGCTATCCTTTCACAAAGACAAGGCTCCAAAGCCTTGCTTCATCCGGTGGCTTTCTTTTCTTGCAAGTTGTCTGCTCCAGAAAGGAATTACGATGTGGGAGACAGAGAACTCCTGGCCATTAAGTCAGCCCTGGAAGAATGGCGGTACCTACTTGAGGGGGCCACGCATCCCATCCTCATATACACCAACCATAAAATCTGGGTACCTGAGAACGGCAAAGAGATTGAGACCACGATAAGCCCACTGGGCTCTATTCTTCTCCAGATTCCAATTCCATCTAACCTACAGGCCAGGATCAAAAAATGTCAAACCAGACGCTCTTTCCTGGATGTTCAGCGAACCCGGAGATGCCACACCACCTGACACAATCTTGCCCTCACGGAACTTTCTGCTCACCTAAGTAGATTTGCTCTCGCAGATCAGGCGCTCCCTGGCAAGCTCTTCCGGCCCTTCTGATTCCAGATTACAGGCAAAGAATGGTCTCTGGTGGCACGGTAACAGGATCTTCATACCGGTGGGTCAACGAGTGGGCCTTTTAGGACTTTGCCACGACCACAAGTTAGCTGGCCATTTTGGGGTACGCAAGACAGCGGAATTGCTCTCCCACACCTCCTGGTGGCCAAAATCTGACGAGGATTGCAAGAGCTATGTCAGCACCTGCTCTGTCTGTGCCCGCAACAAAACTGACAAGGCCAAAGCCTGGCGTCTTCTGAACCCACTTCCGGTACCCGAACGCCCATGGTCCCAAATTGCCATGGACTTTCTTGTGGAATTACCTCCTTCCCAGGGGTACTCTACGGTATTTGTGGTCGTTGACCACATGACAAAAATGTTGCATTTCTTGCCCATGAGGGGCACGCCTACAGCTGCTGAAACAGCAGAGACTTTTATCAAGGAAATAGTCTGACTCCATGGAGTCCCCATTAACTTTGTCTCGGACCAAGTCCAATTCACCTCCAGGCTTTCGAGAGCCCTGTGCTCATCCCTAGGAATCAAGCTGTCGTATTCCTCTGAGTACCACCCCCAGACCAATGGGCAAACGGAGAGGACAAACCAAACGCTGGAGCAATACATCCGATGCTTTTCCTTCTTCTCGCAAGATGACTGGGTTTCTTTGTTGCCATTGGCCGAGTTCATGTTTAACAACACTATCCACTCGGCCACCAAACAGTCTCCGTTTTGGGCCAACTATGGGTTCCACCCCACGTTTCTTCCTGCCCTGTCCATGGAGAACACAGTTCCAGCAGCCCAAATGGCGATGGACTTCTTTGAGACCAATAACAAGCTCCTACAGGACACCCTATCCAGGACCCAGGAATTGAGCAAGGAGGCCTTTGACAAGAGAAGGCGGGGGAAGCTAGATTTGCAGCCTGGCCACCAAGTCTGGCTTACCACCCGGAACCTGAGATTAGCCTGCCCCTCTAAAAAGTTGGGGCCAAGGTTCATTGGGTCTTTTTCCATTAAGAGGAAAATGAATAGGGTGGCGTTTGAACTCGACCTTCCCTCTTCGCTACGCATCCACCCAGTCTTCCACATTTCTCTGTTGAAACCAACAACTCTAGATACCTTTCCCGGACGAAGTACGGACCCACCTGAACCAGTGTTGGTAAATGGAGAGGAGGAGTTCGAGGTGGAGCCATCATGGACTGCCAGAAAAGAGGCAGTTCCACCCAGTATCTTGTTAAGTGGAAGGGGTACGGCCCCGAGGACAACTCCTAAGAACCAGAAGCAAATATTCATGCAGAGGAACTGATTAAAGCCTTCAAAAGGAACCGCCAAGAAAGAAATGCCCGTTTGGGCATCCGGAGGCTGCCCCTTGGGGGGGGGCAATGTTAGGCAAAGGACTGTTTTGCCGTTTTCGGGCTTGTGCGTGCGCCTGTGCGTGTTCGCACGTGCCGGAAACGGCACCAAACGGCCCCATTTAAGGTCACAACGCCCAGCAGTCAGTGCTGTCCGTTCTACAGCGTGTGAGTGTTCCTGAGCGACCTGATTTCCTGTTTATCTGATCCTGTGACCCGGCTTGACCTTGACCTTGTTGATTTCTGCCTGCACCGACCCCCAGCTTGCCCATTACAACTCTTCTGCCTGATCCTTGTGTACTTCCGCGAACCAGGGCCACAAGAGTGGTTGCTTCCTGCATAAGACAGACTCAACCACAAGGTGCGTGACACCCCTATCCTGACTGACTCAGCAGACATACGTCCTACTGCGTCCATTATATCTGGTAATCCTTCACGCGCATTGGTGATGGATTGCATCTATTCACTGATCTTTTCTTGGTGTTATTGGTAGATATACATCCATCTTTACTTTTATCCATGTGGACTGCACAATGGACTTTCTAGTCATCTAATTTGCACTTTATTTGTATATCTACTGTAAATAGTTGATGCACTTTTGTTCTTTGCACTGAGAATTGCGTTTACATATGTATATATAAGCTATTTATATAATATTTTGCACATTGCTGATTTTGCACAGACACTGTCACGGTTATATTAATTGATTTTTTTGCACTTTATTGTCATCGACGATTTGTTTAATTTGCACAGAGATTGTTAAGGTGTCTAAGTACATGTCAGTTATCATTTTTGCACAATAATATGTAATCTTTTGGTTTTAGCGCTGCACTGTTCTTTTACATCTTTTCTGTCAATTTGGTCCATTGTAGTGTTTGCATCTTTTACCATACGATCTGCGCAGTTTTGCCCCTTTTACCTTCACGATTAGGCGGCCATTTCACACCTCCAAAACCCTGGGAATTCTACATGAGTGGAGTAAAATTGTTGAGGACAGTGTTGTCCTCAGCAACAATAAGGGCTCAGGGTCCTCTGCTCTAAGGAATTTGTGGCAAATGGGTTCTTTGTACTCTAATGCTTGTGCAAGAATCTCAAAATTCAGGTCATGAAACACAGGGTCCGCTATTTGGTGACCATCCTATAATATACCCATTGCAAGAATTAAATAGCCAATCTACTGCCACCCTCCCAGAGAGAACCCAAAATATGTCACTTTGTAGAGATTTGGTACACTTTTTGATGGTGGCAGGATCCCTCTGCTGACCAACATGCTTCCAATCCTCTTTTCCCGGAAAGGAGGAACAGCAACAGTAGTGACTGTGTCAGTGCTGCTTCTAAGCATTTTCTTAAACCACAGCAACCAGACCTGGCTGCAGGCAGCACTTACAGGCAATGCCCGAATTACTACAGTTGACTACAATGGGTCAACACCCCATGGGTGTTAAGGCTGGATCACTGGACAGAGCTTGCACAGTATATGCTGGAGCTCCTGGCTTGCCTGCAGTCAGTGTGCTGTCTGAGAGTGCACAAGCAGGTTTTGTTATGAATAAGCAAATCTGCCCTTCCCATGACAGTGTGGACCAATTCACTTTCATTAAAATGAACCAGTCTTGGATTACCAATGATTGATAAAAAAAACCCTGCTGCTGATGCAATTGACTAGACTTGTAAGTAGGGATGTCCCGATATCGTTACTAGTATCTGTATCGGTACTGATACCGAGCATTTGTGAGAATACTTGTACTTGTGCAAATGCTCCTGATGCCTGTACACTCAGGAGCAACAGGAGTTACAATCACTGCTTTGTTGAAAGCCACACAGGGAGATCAGTGATTGTAATTGCCCCCACTGCCGCACCGATCGTCCCTGAGTGTTCCCTGTATCCTCCTCTCTGTGTCCTCCTCTGTGTTCCTCTGCCCCCCTCCTCCTCCAGTCCCCCTCTGTCCTCTTCCAGTCCCCCCCGGTCCCCTCCGTCCTTCTTCAGCTCTCCACTTGTCCTGGGATAGTTTAGGATGGATCGTTTACCGGCACCTTCCTTTTCTGAATGAGCAGAGTCAGTGACTCTGTCCATTCATAACTGAGCATCGTAAACTGTGTTTACAATGTCTCCGTTTATGATGAAGAGCCGCCATCTCCTCTTCATTCATCTTCAGTACAGTTGAAGCTGCTGAGAAAGGGACTGGGGAATCTCTATCCTTAGTCCCTTTCCCTGTCTCAAAGGGGAGATGTTGGGGATCTGTTTAGACCCCTGACATCTCACCAAACCCCCCCCCCCCCAACAGGGTTGATAAAAAAAAGAAACATTGTAAAAAATAAATATTTAAAAGTAAAATTGTAAAAATAATAAAAAATAAAATTTAAAAAAATGACAACGTCCACTCCCCCTTCCCTCCCCAAAAAAGAAAGCATAATATATATATATATATAGATATTGTAAAAAATAATAAAAAAATAAATTGTAAAAAATAAAAAAATTGTGAAAAAAAAAAAATTAAAGACTGCTGATACAGTCCACACCTCATCAGTGCCATCTATCAATGCCCATCAGTGCTGCATATTAGTGCCACCGTCACATGGCATTAAAAAAAGTATTGGTAATCGGTATCGGCGAGTACTTGAAAAAGTATTGGTACTTGTACTCGGTCTTAAAAAAGTGAAGTGGTGTCGGGACAACCCTACTTGTAAGTGTCATCCATACCAAAGGAAAAAAATATATCTGCCAGCTTCTGCCACCTCTCCTAATCTATTATGGTGCTCCAACGCTGTACAGTGGCACACAATGGAGGTCATTTACTATAGCACTGCTGCAAAAAAACAGCAAAATTCCTGTGATTCCCAGTAAAATTACCGCGAATCCCGGCAAACTACCACGATTCGTGGTAAATAGCGCTAAAACGGTATTCACAATAGTGCTGGTGGAAAATGACTCTCAAAATGGAATTCACTATTGCTCTTAGGTCACAGATAACGCCCAAATCCTTACTCTAGTCAGGACTTGGAGTAGTGCAAATAGAAATAATGTTATTACTTAATGTTATTATCTAAAGATAATCTGCTTTTAAACTGTGTGAAAAAGTGATTTCTACACTGAAATATCATAAAAAGTCTGAGAAGAGATACATTCCCCATCTCTTTACATTTAGGTGCTCAGCACAGCTGAGCACAACTGAGCATGCTCGGACACAAAACATCACAGTTTTTAACTCTCATGGAGTAATTCCTTGAGTAGATAGTAAATACCAAAAATGAGAGTTGTTTTACACAGATTTTTTTAGCAGTGAAGATAAGAGTTATGTAGCCCAATGCAGTTTTCAGCCATTCATTCTAATGGTACAATTGTTATTTCTCCCAAATAAATCCTTTTCATGTTGAGATGAAATGTATCGTTCTCTCAAAGAAATTGTCCTGGCAACAATGTTGCAATTTTGATCTATTTTGTTTTTAAGAATGCTAGAATAAACTTTTCATGTTTTGGCAAAATATTTTTTTTTCTCTGTCACTTTCACTTGTTATCTATCTCACAAAAATATTTCCCCAAACTCACACAGGTGTCTTCACAAAACACAAACAATACCATTACTTATAGAAATGTAAAATTAGTCCCTTTTTTATTTTTTATTCTTCCCAATGATCCTAATTTGAGCCCAAAAAATGTGATATGTGTACCAACATCAGAAATAAAAATGTCATTACCAAAAATTTGAGGTTAAGATTACTATTCTACACTCACGCAGCAAGAACCACCAAAAATCACAGAATAAATCAAGAATAATTCCTGACTATTGTAATTTCTATATATTCCTAGAAATGCGGCATCTGTGTATTTATGTGTAGAGGGACTTGACATGCAGTAGCCCCCTGGTTTAAAAGGTAGCAATTCTGCCTACCATTGCAGACATCCTGAGTTTGAGTCCCAAGCATGTCACTTCATATAGAGATGTTGTTTGTCCTCTCTATGTTGTTAAACATAACTCCAGACTCAGGGCCTTACCCATAATTATGTCTAAATGTAGTATTTATGTGTAGGAGGGTTCCACCACCATTGCAAATCTTGGCAGATACACTAGCTAGGCAATTGGGACGCCTGCCTTTACACGCACATGAACTTTAATGGCATCCCAGTTTCAGTCCGTAGGGTTCAATATTGAGTTGGCCCACCCTTTGCAGCTATAACAGCTTCAACTCTTCTGGGAAGGCTCTCCATAAGGTTTAGGATGTTTGTCTATGGGAGTATTTGGCCATTCTTCCAGAAGTGCATTTGTGAAGTCAGACACTGATGTTGGATAAGAAGGCCTGGCTCACAGTCTCCGCTCTAATTCAGCCAAAAGGTGTCCTATCTGGTTGAGGCCAGGACACTGTGCAGGCCAGTTAAGTTCCTCCACCCCAAATTCGCTCATCCATGTCTTTATGGACCTTGCTTTGTGCACTGGTCCAAATCATTTAGTGGAGGGGGTTATGATGTGGGGTTGTTTTCAGGGGTTGGGCTTGGCCCCTTAGTATGGGGAACTCCACGCCAAAATTAAACAAAAATTTTGGGTAGGGGTCCCCCCCAAAGTCGGAACCAGGCCCTTCAGGTCTGGTATGGATTTTAAGGGGAACCCCATGCCAAATTTGTAGAAAAATGCCATTGGGGTCTCCCCAAAATCCAAACCAGACCCCAAAGCACCCTCCCCATGTTGAGGGCATGTGGCCTGGTAAGGCTCACTCATCCCCACCCCCTCCTTCCATGCCAGGGCTGCGTGCTTGGATAAGGGTCTGGTTTGGATTTTGGGGGGACCAAACACAATTTTTTAAAAATTTGACGTGGGGTTCCCCTTAAAATCCATACCAGACCTGAAGGGCCTGGTATGGACTTTGGGGGGCCCCCCCACACAAATCATTTTTTTAAATTTTGCCTGGGTTCCCCTTAAAATGCACACCAGACACGAAGGGCCTGTTATGGACTGTTATGGACTGGGGGGGACCCCCAACTCAATTCTTTTTCAATGATCTTTATCTATATTGCAGGGAACCGGCAATACATTACAGAAGCAATCGATTTTAAATGACAATTTTTCCTTTACAAATGTCATTTTGCGGTGGCACTGTTCTAAACATCACAGAGACCCATACTAAGAGGGCTCCCCAAGCAAGATATTTAGAGGAATATTTTGTTTTTTTTTTCATTTTAAGCATTATTAAAACCACTGCTCCTGAAAAAAACAATCGATTTAAAAACTTTTATTTCTATGGATACATGTCCCCTAGAACAGGACCCGGGTCCCCATACACTTTTTAGGGCAATGAACTTGCATTGAAGGTTCAAATGGAGAAATTTGGAAGTTACAAGTTCAAACCCAGTTGACGGCTAGTGTGCACGTTTAAAACATTACTTCATGAGGTACAAAATAGAGTCCATGTGGCACACCTATAGCAATTTTTCCTTTATGGTTAACTTTTTTTTTTCATTATTATATTTTTTGAAAAGCCTAAGTATACTGTAGTAAGTACTCTAGAAAAGACAGTAATGCTATAGTAGGAAGACAAGGTTGGGGAAGGGAGTGAGCGAGGACATGGACCAGTATAATTATATGGAAAGGGAGTGGACCGAGAGTGAGGGGGCTGACAAGTGGGAAGGGATTGTCCAGGCACCCCTATCAATCATCATTATCCAAGGAAACAAGCTCTGTATATTTTGAGAAATGTTGGAGTTTAAAGTGGAGGATCCAGTGGAGTTTCATATCTAAAAAGGTCTCTATGTTCTCCAGTTTTTTCTTCTTGCTCCTTTAGAGCAGTAGTGAAGTTAAACATTATTTCACTTGGGGCAAAGACTCACTTCAGCGCATCCCCTCCCTCTCGAACAGGGTGGTGTCAGCAGGGCCCCTGATGTCTCACTTTTGAGACAGAGAAAGGGACTGAGGACAAAGATTCCACAGTCCCTTTCTCTGCAGCCTCAGCTGCACTGGACAGTAAATGAATGGGGGTGCTCTGTGCTGAGTAGCTTCCTGTTCACAAACTGAAGCATAGGAAACACAGTTTTCAGATGGTGCAGGAGGAAGCCCATTGGTTCCACGAAATGCTATCTTTTCCAGGTTCTGACGGGTTGCCAACCACTAGATTAAGGTGCCCAGGCACACCCGGCAAACCCCATGTGCACACATATGGGACCTGCATACCTCACAGCTTTAGAACTTAGGAATAAGGGAAATCTTAGTGACCTGTGCCATCCTATGTGCCACCTATCAGTACTCACCAGTGCCACCTACCAGTGCCCATTAGTGCCACCTATCAGTGCCCAGTGCCACCTATCAGTGCCCATCAGTGCCACTTATCAGTGCCCGTTAGTGCTGCATATCAGTGCCCATCAGTGCTGTATATCAGTGCCACCTATCAATGCCCATCAGTGCTGCTTATCAGTGCTGCCTATCAGTGCCCATCATTGCTGCATATAAGTGCCTCATCATCAGTGCCCGTCAGTGTTACCTCATCAGTACTGCCTCATCAGTGCCCGTCAGTGTAGCCTCATCAGTGCCCATCAGTGAAGGAGAAAATGTACTTATTTACAAAGTTTTGTGACAATATAGTGTACAGAGTGCAGGAGTCTGTAGAGCAGGTTGTGGGTATCAGGGGTACAATGCAAGTGTCAGGGTTACGTAACACATAGGGGTTGATTTACTAAAGGCATATAGACTGTGCACTTTTCAAGGTGCGGTTGCACTCTGCTAGTGCAGTTGCTCCAGAGATTAGTAAATGAGGGAGAGCTCTGTTGACTTCCATCTTCCAATCATGTGCAAGCAAAAATGCTGTTTTTTTAATTTTCTTTGCATGTGATTGGTTGTTCTTTGCAAAGTGAACCTTTACCTCATTTACTAAGCTCTGGAGCAACTGCACTTGCAGAGTGCAACTGCACTTTCAAAAGTGCACAGTATATTTGCCTTTAGTAAATCAACCCCACAGAGGGCAGCAGTCTGTGTCAAGTTTAGGCTCCCTAACACTGAGTGCAGCAGTCCTGGGTGTGTAATGCAATGTGTTCAAGGATCAGAAATATGTAACGCACAGTGGGCTGTAGCCAGTGTTGGGTTTAGGAGTACATGGCACAGAGGATGCAAGGGTCAGGAGTAAGTTATGCACAGAACGCAGGGGACAGGAGTGTTATGCACAGAATGCAGGGTTAAGGAGTATATAATGCATAGGAGTCAGGAGTGCAAAACAAGGAGTGCAGGAGTCAGGGGAGTCAGGGGTGTGTAACACACAGATTACGGATTAGGAGAGTGAAACATTCCCCCCACAAGGAATACTTCACCCACGTTACCCTTTCAGCAAAAATCTCCACCCCCCCCCCCCGGAAAATAATCCAGCACTAATCTGCACACTCACACCTCCCAAAACAAATAAAAAAAAAATAGGTGACTGGGACATTCAAGGCACTGTAAACACTACAAATTATATGCAAACATCTCTAATATCACACACCATCTTTATTCAGCAACATTAACATGTTTACAAGCTGCAGGGCTTGTGAATTAACTATGGGAGCGCTCATCAGTGCCCTTTCAGAGCTACAAGCCCTCAGCCTCCATGGAAGACAGTACTTGTAGTCCTCTCATTCACAGATTGCTGTGAATGACTGATGTGGCTGTGTGGGTGGAGCCACGCACAGCCATGCTATTTTCAAAATGTGACAGCGTGTCTATGTTTTAAAGATTAGGGCCTCTATTATATTTTCTTTCCCTTTTATATGCAATGAAAATGGGTAATTATATGTA
>BLSH010171077.1:805790-820973 GCA_018402905.1 Glandirana rugosa
GGAATACTTCACCCACTTTACCCTTTCAGCAAAAATCTCCACCCCCCCCCCCCCCGGAAAATAATCCAGCACTAATCTGCACACTCACACCTCCCAAAACAAATAAAAAAAAAATAGGTGACTGGGACATTCAAGGCACTGTAAACACTACAAATTATATGCAAACATCTCTAATATCACACACCATCTTTATTCAGCAACATTAACATGTTTACAAGCTGCAGGGCTTGTGAATTAACTATGGGAGCGCTCATCAGTGCCCTTTCAGAGCTACAAGCCCTCAGCCTCCATGGAAGACAGTACTTGTAGTCCTCTCATTCACAGATTGCTGTGAATGACTGATGTGGCTGTGTGGGTGGAGCCACGCACAGCCATGCTATTTTCAAAATGTGACAGCGTGTCTATGTTTTAAAGATTAGGGCCTCTATTATATTTTCTTTCCCTTTTATATGCAATGAAAATGGGTAATTATATGTACACTGTGGGGTATATGGAATGCTTTTTCCCCCCAATGTATATTTTAGGAATACTACCTGTGTCTTTGATTGTTTTGTAATGCTATGATTTTCTTTTTCTTTTCTTTGTTTTAAAAAAAATATAATAAAAAGAGTTTAAACACAAAAAAAGCGTGACAGCAGGTGAGGGGAGAAGATCCCCCACCCAATGTCACAAGGAGGGGAGGGATCAGGGGTTTGGAGCATGTTACACGGTACACCCAAATTGCGGGTGTTAACGTGTAACATGCTTTGAAAGGTGAACTCATCCTTTTAAAAAGACAGTCACGGCTGCTCACAAACCAATCCAGGTAATACTTAAAAACATACATAACAATGCACATAACAAGTTTAATTTAGAAACTACCCTAACGTTGCTGCATTTTATCGCAGTACACTGGAAAGCATTGCAAGTCACTGTACAGCAGTGCATTGCACTGAGCTGCTGAACAGTGAAATGGGTGAAAGTTTGTACAAAAAAATGCACATCACACCGGCCCTTACCCCCAGCTCACTGGAATAGAGCACTGTCCACAAGCTAAACTGCTACACTTTAGTGTGTGGACAGTGTGTACTGGCCGTAAGACACCTGGCAGGGGCACGCTAGCATGAACACCTGGAGGCTGGGGCACATGCCCTGGGGTCTCAGATGCTGCGACCTCCCCCCCTCTATGGCAACTTTTTTACTCTTAGATTGGGGGGTAAGAGCATATGTGCTGGGGGCGCTTTGGGAGGGAAGAGGACTTATGCTAGAAGGTGGGTTTGGGGGTGGATTTCAAATCAGAATCCCCCAGACAAGTCCTCTCCCCTCCAAAATCACCCCCAGCACATATTGTTTTTCCCACCCCCCCAAAAATCATCCTTACCTGCCCCCACCTCCTTCCCACTTCCTGGTTGCTGTGTGCCCTCCTGAGTGTGCAGCAGGCAGCTTTTTTCATGAAGTATGTTCTCCTAAAAATCTTTTAATCCTGCAATCAGCTGCAAGTGCAGCTTCTCTGACCCTGACAGGAGCTTGGGGGGGGGGGGGTGGAGAAGGCAGACTGCCGGCCGCTTCATAACTTCTCCAGAAGACTGACCCAAGACAAGAGCCAGGATAGAAAGGAGGGACAGGCAAGGATGTCTCTGTGCATCCCGGCAACTTGTATAGGGAGCCAGCAGGGAGAGATGCTGGCTGCCATAGCGGAGCAGATCAGTGTCACCCCGCATGACGATGCCTGCTCTAGCACACCCCAAGTTCCAGCAATGGTCTCTGGGTCAGCAGCACCCCTCTCAGTGCGGCACCCAGGACACATGCCCCACCCCCACCCCCCTAGTTTCAGCCCTGCTTTAGAGTCATAGTGATTTTTAAAAAAAAAATAGCAAACAGGTTTATACTTACCTGATCCGTGCAATGGAATTGGTCGCACCACTAGGGCGATGAATGTAAGACTGAGTGAGCATGTGGGCAACATTAAGAGGGGTTTTCCCAAACATAGTGTTTCTCACCATTATTTGGAACACCATGATAAAAATCCTGCAGGAACGACCTTTTTGCCATAGATAGGTTTACCCCTAACTGGCGGGGCAGTAACGTAAGAAGGGAGACCTCACGTTTAGAGACCCCCATGGATACACAGGGTCAAGTGTTACGTCCTGTATGGTCTGAACGTGGACTGGGATGTTAACAGTTTCATTAACAACTGTTAGACCCCAGGTCTCTTCGTGACAATTTGTCAGTTTATTCCTTTGGCATACACTTTCTGGTATGAATATGGGATATTTTTTCTATTATTCTAGCTCTAGTGTCCTGGTCCTCTAGATTTTAGGATTTTATTATTTTAGTATTAAAGAAAAATCTATGTACCTCTATATACCCCACTTGTGGGATGATTATTTTACTGGATGGTGTTATATTTTTTGTTATTTTTTTGTAGGTTATATTTTGGATAATTTTTTTCCTTTTTTTTGGATTAAGCATTATGGAAGGCTGTCGGTGATCTGTGACCCTGCCGCAGATACTGATAGCCTATTGACTTCACATGGGTTGGGTGCCCTTCTGATGTTCCTTTGAGGGGTCACAATGCATGTGTGGATTTCCACCCTGGAGAATAGCATTGTGCTATTCATTGCGCTCCATATACAGGGAATTCCTGTGAATTGGTGCTTTGTTGCCTCTTGTGTCATGCGGGGGACTTGTTCCTGTCCTTGGAGCGCATAGGGGGTCATGTGGAGCCACCTATATACCTGAAGTTCCGGTTTTATATGTCATTCATACTACACTGTCTCCTCTTTATATTATAATACATAAACCGATCTGTTCCTGCCAATGGAACGCATCGGCCCTTTGTGCAATCAGAGTCCTTGGGCTTCCTGTTTTATGAAGGTGGATCAGTTCCTGGTCTAAGAGAGCACTATAGGTCATGTGATGCTCTCCATTGACAAGAAGTTCCGGTTTTACGTGTCAATCATGTCACTCTGGCTTCCTTTATAATCTCTATTGGTGCCTGTGCAGCTGGCCACGCCTCTGACGATATTCATTGGAACGAAACCGGTCAGGTGGTACAGCTGCAAGCAGGCACGTTCATGTTTCCATGTGCAGAATGTTTTTATATGCTTTGAAGTCTTCTGGATGTTTGTAACTGTAATCTTTTTATTCATTAAACATTTTTAACCACTTCCTATCCGCGTCATAGCCGAATGACGGCTACAGGTGATAGTAGCGGTATAGATATTTATTATAGCAAAAAGTAAAAATATTGTTCTTTTTTCAAAATCGTCGCTCTTTATTTGTTTATAGCGCAAAAAATAAAAACCGCAGAGGTGATCAAATACCACCACAAGAAAGCTCTATTTGTGGGAAAAAAGGACGCCAATTTTGTTTGGGTACAACGTCGCCCGACCGCACAATTGTCATTCAAAGAGTGACAGCGCTGAAAACTGAAAATTGGTCCAGGCAGGGGTGGGGTTTAAGTGCCCAGTAAGGAAGTGGTTAAAAACAGGCTTTACTATGTGTGCTCCCTCTGCGGTTTTATCCCATGGTATACCTTCTTTGTGACCATTCAGTTGTGAGAACGATCGGTGCCGGGTGGCTGGTACTTTCTCCTACTTGAAGAGGGTGTTCCTGAATTGTGGATGATTTGATTACAGATGCTTATGTTACACTGTTATCTGGTAAGAAGACTGGTGTCGGTCTTTCCTATCATTTAAACGCAGAGACTGTGTTTATTTATCTATCTGGATTTTAGCGTGGCACAAGAACTTTTGTTGCATTTAGTTTGGTGATCAATAAACGGTGCACGCTGCTGACTGTTTATTATGCATGTATTTCTAACAGCGCAAACTCACTTTATATGATGTTGGTACTTGTAGTTCCCCATTCACAGAGCACTGTGAACGAATGAAGTGACAGCGGGCAGCACTGCCACACTATTTATCAAACAGTGACAGCGGGTGCCCGGAGGAGGTGCCCGCTTGCTGGCACTGGGGAGGGGAGAAGACAGGAAGAAGCTACAGCTGTTGGAACATGTTACATGTTCCACCCTAAATACGGGTGTAACATGTAACATTTTCCAAACGGTGAACTTACCTTTAAGGTGGTGTTTAGACAACAGGCCCTTATATTTCTTAATAGAAAGAGGGATATCATGCAGCAGGTAGGCTGTCGAGGTTCTTTCTAGATGCACATTTCTAAGGGTCTTTATCATATGCTTTACAGAGTTCCAGAATTCCCTCAAATTGGGGCATTCCCAGAAAATATGCAGAAGGGTTCCTTGTAGATACAGAAAAATGAAAAAATACAACATATAAATATCCAACACATTAATTGTCCATAAAAAAGTGGCATCCCTCTGATGAAGCCACGCCTGTGACATAACGTGTAAGAGACAGGAGCCAGTGACGTAAGTGGGAGGGGTCAAGGGACAGTACCTGGGGGAGCAGCCTGTGGTATCCTAACTGGTCCTAAGAGGATGATGATTTTAGTTTGCACGGTACATTTAATACACAAACTGAGGTCTTCATAGTGGTGTCTCCTGAGACAACATATATAACAATAAGTTTGGTACTCTGTGGTGCACCAGGCATAGTACACAATTTAATGTGAGTGTGTTTCTTATCCGCATTTTTAATAAAGTAGTCATTTTACGGAAAATACTATGATTTTTTAATTATATTTTGGCATTGGTCTCCGTGAACTGTCAGCAATATGAGATGGCATCTACTGTACAACATAGCTGTTTTTGACCAAATGTGAAGTAGATGTTTTTGTAGGTCAATACCATGAGGTGAGCTGCTAGTGGTGATGGAGTAAGAGTCACAAAGAGTGGTGGTATTACATAGAAGGTGTCCCTGAAGATATTAAGAGTGAAGCTGGATCACATTTGCACATGGTGTAGAGCGAGATTTTTTATGAACAATTAATTAATGTGTTGGATATTTACAGTATATGTGTGATTTTTTTTTTTTTTCTGGTGCAGTGCAGAATTCATTATTTTTTATCTATTTGAAAGTGTGGTGA
This sequence comes from Glandirana rugosa, assembly GCA_018402905.1. Lineage (NCBI taxonomy): Eukaryota > Metazoa > Chordata > Amphibia > Anura > Ranidae > Glandirana > Glandirana rugosa. Next base: position 810,780 of record BLSH010171077.1, read on the forward strand.
GGACACAGCACTAATCCAGCAGCAGCACATAGAGACACAGGGTTATTCACAGTTTATTCAAATTTTGGTTGTGCAAGAGTCTATTTCACTTTATATTAACCACTTCAGCCCCGTAGGGATTTCCCCCTTAATGACCAGACCACTTTTTGCGATGCGGCACTGCGTCGCTTTAACTGACAATTGTGCAGTCATTCAATGTTGTACCCAAACAAAATTGACGTCCCTTTTTCCTACAGATAGAGCTTTATTTGGTGGTATTTGATCACCTCTGCGGTTTTTATTTTTTGCGATATAAACAAAAAAATCAAATGTATTCATCAATGTAGGCCAATATGTATTCTGCTACAAATTTTTGTTAAAAAAAAAATTGCAATAAGAGTATATTGATTGGTTTGCGCAAATTATAGCGTATACAAAATAGGGGATAGATTTGTGGCATTTTTATTATTATTTTTTTATACCAGTAATGGCGGTGATCAGTGATTTTTAGTGGGACTGCGACATTGCGGTGGATAGATCGGACACCTAGCTGACATGTTTGACACTTTTATGGGAACCAGTGACATTGTTACAGTAATCAGTGCTAAAAATATGCAGTGGCATTGTACTAATGACACTGGCAGGGAAGGGGTTAACATCAGGGGCGATCAAGGGGTTAAATGTGTTCCCTGAGAGGTGTTTCTAACTGTATAGGGGACTGTGTCACTGGGGAAACACACAGATCTGTCTTCCTGCATAGCAGAAATACAGGATCTGTGTGATCTCCCCTGTCAGAACGGAGACCTGCCTTATTTACACAGGCAAATCCCCGTTCTGGCACTGCGGGGAATGATTGCAGGTGGCTGGCACACATCGAGTCCTCCCCACAAGCTGATTGGTTCCCCCGCTGGCCAGTGGGAGCACACGCGCACCCACAACGGCTCGTTCCCATGCCAACGTACAATGACGGCGATTTGCAGGAACGAGCCACATTGCTGCATTTAAACGACGGTGGCTGGTTGTTAAGCGGTTAAAGAGTTCCATGTGCCTCTGTACATCTCCAACAATGGTTGGACACTTGCGAGAACATCCAATGGAGGACACTGGGTGTCCAATTCTATCTGGTTAAAGCTGGACATAGATGGAACAATTTTCTTTCCTGCAGCCATGGGTTGTAGGAAAGAAATTTGATCGATTCCCCCATCAACATAGTCAGTGTTGCCTGTCATTGGAAGCCATCCCCGCCAGGAGAACATAGTGATTACTGTTAGTGGCTATAATAGCTGCTAGCAATAATCTGCTAGCAATAATCGCATGTAAAATCTGACAGGCTGGTTGTACCCAAGTTGATCGATTGATCAACTTTGGTAAATTCAGCCTGCCCATACATGGTTCGAATCGCCGGCGGTCCCTAATAATTTGTTGTTACTTGCTTGATATTTACAAGCAATAGAGGCTTTGGAATATTCTTTTAAATATTGCATAGTTAACCACTGTTTGTAGTCAAGCATTGCATTTTAATTTATGTTGATTTTACAAAATATTTTGTGAAAATGAACCCATGCTGTTACCTCTTAAAAACATTATAACCATCCACATACATTTTCTAGAATGTATTTGGTTGTATTTCATTAAAATGATTCAAGGACATCTTCAATCGTTTTAAACAAGTTGGAACGTTTTAATCATCAGAGTTATTTGAAACCATTACATTACAATATCCTGACCTACAAATTAAAGGATTCCATCAGAATAATTTTAATGGAATATTTTTGTTTAGGGTTGCACACAAAATTGGTTTGGAATATATTATTAGACTCAAGTTGGGTTATTTTTGGACAAGAAAAGTTATACATCTACAGTATAAATTCAGTTTTATGCTGTAATATCATATTATTGTTGTATGGCTTGGCAATTTAATTTTTGGTAAATGCTTTTATGGAACAGGTCACATTTTGATAAATGTATAGTAGCCCCAGCAATGCTAAGACAAAATACTATCATGTTTAAGTATTAAAGTGGTTCTAAAGGCTAGACATTTTTACTTTAATGCATTCCCTGCTTTAAGGTAAAAAATGCCTGAGTAATAGTATCGCACACCCCCCCCCCCCCCCCTAAATACTTACCTTACTCGATCCATTGCTGTGCCCATCTGTAGTGGCTCTCTAACCTCTTCCTGCTTTCGCAGGCTTTGCTGAGGCAGTAAGAGTCATTGGCTCCTGCTGCAGTCAATCAAATCCTGTGAGGAGGGAGCTGGAGGCAGGGCCAAGCTGCACTGTGTGTGTCAACTGAGGCACACAGTCCTGCTTGGGAGAGAGCCTGCAGGTGCACCACCATAGGAAGCGGCTTCCTATGGGGATGCACCAAAAAGAGGAGGAACCTAGAGCGCTTGCAGGGGACCCCAGAAGAGGAGGTTTGGGGCTGCTCTGTGCAATACCATTGTACAGAGCAGTAAAGTATAACTTATTTGTTATTTAAATAAAAACCTGAACCCTGACAACAGCTTTAGTGTCTTCTTTGTGATTAGTGTACTGCAAGCTCAAACTCCTCCAAAGCATAACAAATTACTCTTTGAAACCTTCGTAATGGATTATGAGTCACAATATATCTCCAGCTTCCAAGTGGCCTTGTTCCTTCTCAGTTATAAGGATTCAGTACAATATACACAATTTGAGTGAACAGTTTGCTAGTGCAAATTAAAATTCTTAGATGCCATTAACTAAAACAGGAAGACCTGAAGTTAAAAAAATTAAACAGAGGTTTAAGGTTAAGGTTAAAGGTTGAGCAGCATAAAGAAAGGTCACAGGGTTCGGAGGACCCACTGTTTCACCAGGGCTGACTGCCTGGAGGAACAGTCTTTAAGGAGTTGATTTACTAAAGGGAAATAGACAGTTCACTTTGCAAGGGAATTTTCCCCAAAGCTTAGTAAACGTGTTTAAATTTCACTAATCAAAGAATACCCAATCACATGCAAGAAAAACAAAAATTTTATTTCTTTTCTGTACTTCGTGGGACACAGAGCAGTCTATAAATCATGACTACCTGAGTTAATCATCATCTATAGGTAAGTGCACACTGGCAGAAAAAATAGACAGGAAGTTCCCCTATATAACCCCTCCTACTCAGGAAGCAGTCAGTTTTTTTGTCAGTGTCTGAAGGTGATGGTCATTGTTGTGCCTCTCTTTGCATGGTATTATTGGATTCTCAAAAGATTCCAGTAGGGGCCAAAAGATTTGTGTTGTCTGGATCCATTCTTATGGCTGTGGCACTAAGATGGATGATACCTGGGCCCTGCTATGATGGAAATGAATGAGCTGGTGGGAATTGCCTGTAATGCAACTATTTGACGTTGGACCCTGCGGATATGAGACCCTGCACAGTAACTGACCAAGGTGTTTTCCGGTGGGGTGCTGTACAGGCAGTGGACCCCGAAAAGGGGGGATTGAGTCCCCGAGTGTCCAGGGTGACATAGCTTGCTGTAATGAGTGAAGATTGGATCCTTGTACTGTTTGGAAGGATCCTGTGGGGAGATGTGGTGACTGTCCCTGTAGTATGAGATCCCTTTAAGTGAGGATCATAGCTTGGGCTGCCTGAGGTGTCTTACCAGTTTTTTCCTACCAGTTGTGGTCAGTTTATGTTCCCTGTGCTGCTGCAGATAAAGGGAGTTCTCTAGCGATGGCTGTTTGCTCTCTCCCTGTGTATCATTCCCTCTGGGCTTCAGGTTAATTCTTTTTTCTACTGCTGTAGTCATGGAGAACAAGCACATTGGAATGTGCACCAGCATACATATAGTTTGACAAGCACACTCATGGGGGAAGCAAAAGTGCATCATGAGGGCAGAGCCGGTGGCCATCCTGGCAAAGGAGATGAGGCTGATGTTCTCTTGAGGTTCTCTCTGGAGGCAGCAGCAGTTGAGGCTACAGTGGTGAAGCTAAAGGGGCACAGGGCAGGCTCTTCAGTTCTGGGCATGTGGGTATACCACTGGGGAAAGACATTGGCAGCTGGGTGGCCCTCAAGGGTCCCAATACAGTGTTGGTTTACCTAAACATATACTCTCATCTGGGTGGAGTTGCCTGATAGGCACTGCCCTATTACATGGCCAGCAGGCTTGATAGCGGTCTTCCAGAAAGTAGGGAGGGGGTAGCACAGTTGGGAAGGGTTCGGGTGTGTGGCAACCAGGTCCAGAGGACTCTGGTCATAGAGACCGAGAGACCAAATGTGACAGGTGCATCTGAGCCACTATGTCTGTCTGGTATTGTGCCCCATGCAGGGGCATCAACTTTAGCTTATATCGCAAAGGAAGACTTGGCATTTGCCTTGGCTGGCTTCAAATTTCTGGTATGTGCACCTCCATGGGATAGGGAGGTAATGGATGGGAGCGATCCCCTTCCCCAAATCCTGCTCTGGTTATGGTTGAGGAATGGGTAGATATAGACAGTAAGGGGACAGTAGGGGTAGAGTTTAAAGAGGGTCAGAATGTTGAAGCCATAGCAGAGGGTCCTCCTGAGCATGAGGAAATTCAAAAGCAGTCTGTCTCTCAGGTTCAGAGGGTGCTGGTGCATTCTCTCTCTGAGATGGTTCAGGCTAATTTCAAATTGCCACCTACCGAGTATTCGTCTGTTAAATATTCCTCTCTGGGGTCATTACATCCACCACAGAGTTTCCAGGCTTTTTTCTAGCATCCTCTTTAAGAGGAGATGTTGTATGCTGAATGGGATCACGTAGATAGGGTGTTTGCCAAGAGATTTTCTCAACTTTATTCATACATATATAATGGAGGAAACATTTTTTAATAAGTGGAGCATGCCCACAGTTGACAAGTTGGTTTCCTATCTCAATAAAAAATTGACCTGCCCTTGGATCTTTAAAGACCCGGCTGACAAGAGGCTGGACACCCATGGGGGCAGCCATTGGCGTATGTCAGAGTCTTAAGGACTGAAGCAGACACCAGTGAGGGTTTAATAGTTTTGCCCTGGTCTCTTTGTTTTGAGGTAGATGCCTTGAAGGACTCTATGCAACAAATCTCTCGGATCACCCTGGTTGTTAAAAAGCTGGTCCATAGAGTTAACCTGCGAAAAATTGTTAGCAGGATTCAATTTTAATGGGGAATGCTTATTTGGAGATGACTTGGACAAATATTTCCAAAAGATTTCTGGGGGTATGTCCTCCCTCTTGCCTCTCAAGGAGAAGGGTAAGCGTCCAGCTTATAGAGCGTCTGCTACTCCAGCTTCTGGTTCTAGTGTATCTAGGCAGTCCTTTTAGAACTATCAGGCTGCTGGGTCCATAGAGAGGACTCAAGGCTAAGTTCAAAAAAAGGATAAGGTCAACCAAGTAAGCTAAGCTGGAATCAAGTTCTCTTCACAGTAAAGAGGCGCTCCCACTAATTTGGGTGGGGGGAAACTGCTGGCTCTTTTGGAAGTTGGCAAAGAGTGAGTTTAGACAACTTGGTCCTTTCCACGGTCTCTCACTGGTACAGGTTGGAGTTTCAAAGTTTTACTCCTTCACAGTCTATGAGGTCAAATATTTCAGTAAAACAGCAAAAGAGGGTGTTACTGTTTCAGGCACTTGAGAGTCTTCTAGCACTGGGGGGTAGTCAGGCTGTTCCCAGTGACACAAAGATCCCTCAATGCGTACTCCAAGCTCTTCATGGTCTCAAAGTCAAATGGCAAAGTGCGGTTGATTTTGTACCTCTAAAGTCTGAACAAGTTTCTCAGAATTCTGACATTTTTTTATGCTGCCAGTGAGTGCGTTCAGTGATGGCCTTGCTCCAGCAGGGGAACTTTCTTGCATCAGTGGACATAAGGGATGCATATCTCCATGTTTCAATTTTTCCCATCAGAGATTTTTTTTGGTTTTCGATAGAGTACCGGCACTTTCAGTTTTTGTCCTTACAATTTTGGTTAGCCACACCCCCCTGAATTTTCACAAAAGTGCTGGCTCCAGTGATGAGCCTTAAAAAGGGTTCAGAGAGTATCCATTCTGGGGTATCTGGATGATCAGTTGCTCAGAGAACATTCGGGGCATAGGTTAGGGGAAAATGTGTCTCTTATGGCTTGCACGTTGGAAAGTGTGGGCTGGTTCTTCAGTTTGCAGAAATCCGCATTGCAACCAGTGAAGAGACTGGAGTATCTGGGCCTAATCTTGAACGTTGTCCAGGCGAAGGTGTTTCTGCTTCCGGAAAAGAGCCTTTTTCTGAGAGATGAGGTGTCTGTACTCAAAAATCACAAATCTCCTATGATTCATCTTTGTATGAGACTGCTGGGAAAGATGCTTGCCACATTTGAGGCAGTCCCATATGCTCAGTTCCATTCCAGGCCATTACATAGGAATATCCTATTGTAATGGAACAAGAGAGTTCAGTCGCTGGATTGTTGAATGTCCCTGGATTCCAATAAGGTGTAAGAAGCTTAACAAGCAAGCAATGCTAACCTGATACCACCACCAATCCCCAAATATTAGATAGCAAAAGAATGATCCCTAGTGGTGGGACTTTAAAGGTGGTGGAACAGAAAAGATCAGTACTGCATATTTGTATAAAGATTTTTCATTTATTGCACATGAATACAGATAAAAAATGTATAATGGCAAAAAGATTTGTTCCTATCTACATAAATGTCACATCCTGTTAAAACCATGAAAGTATTTCATTCAGTAGGCCCACACCAATTCGAGTATATGTTCTTTGCACCATTCGGAAGTCTTATTCAAAAGTTGAAGACCCCGACGCGTTTCAGGTTCAAGCCTTTCGTCAGGGGCTTATTGCAGAATGTATTAGCGTACCTAGACGCTCTTTATCTAGTGGTGACACTTGAAAGGTCTTCACAATCAATGTGTACAACAGAAGATAACCTAAAAAAACGAGCAGAAGTCAAAATGTTACTGCTAGAGTGGTTCGGGTTCCAGTCCTAGCATGGATTGAAATTCAGTTGAACTTTTGTTTTTTGGAAATTCGGATGTATTAGAATTTCCGAATTACAATATTACCAAATTTAAACAAATCCGAAATAACGAAAAAAAAATTTGGATGAAATTCGATTTCAAACTGATTCAAATAGTTTTCAAATCAATTTTGAATAGATTTTGAATTTAGATAACAGAACAGAATAGAGTAGTATAGAAACAAATAGAATATAATGAAAAAAAGAATAGAATAAAACAGAATATAACCATCTTCTTAAATTCGAATTTCAAGTAGAATAAATTTGAATTTGAATACATAAGAAAAGAAAAGAATAGAATGGAAAAAAGAACAGAATAGACTATAATAGAATAGAAAAGAATATAATTCAAAAAACAATAAAATGAAATAAATTAGAAAGAATATAGCCATTTCTCAAAATTCAAATATAATCAATTCAGATTTGAATAGAATAGAAAAGAATAGATTAGGATAGAATCGAAAATAACAGAATAGTATAGAAAAAAACAGAATAGAATAGAAAGAATATAACCATCTTCCGAAATTCTAATTTTAATAGAATAGAATATAAAATAATAGAATGGAAAAGAATAGAATAATATATATTATTTCTATACTATAATATTCTTTTCTATTCTGTTGTTTTTTATATACTATTCTGATATTTTCTATTCTATTATAATCTATTGTTTTCTATTATATTCAAATTTGAATTGATTCTATTTGAATTTTGGGAAATAGTTATATTATTTATATTCTACTCTATTGTTTTTTTAATTATATTCTTTTCTATTCTATTCTTTTCTATTCGGATTTCAGAAGATGGTTATATTCTTATTTTATTTGCTTCTATTCTATTCTATTCTATTCCATTCTATTCTTTTCTTTTGTTTTCTATTATATTTTGTTCTATTTTACTCTATTCTATTATTTTATTTTCTGTTATATTATTTTCTATTCTATTCCTTTATTTTCTATTCTATTTTATTTTCTTTGGAAATTGGAAAACTATTCGAATTCAAAAACTCTTTAACTTGAATTTGAAAACCTTTCGAATTCGAATTTGAAAACTATTCAAATTTGAAAACTTTTCAAATTCGAAAACTATTCAAATTCAAAAACTTTTCGAATTTGAAAACTTTTCAAATTCGAAAACTTTTCTAATTTGAAAACTATTCAAATTCGAAAACTTTTAGAAATAGATTTGAAAGCTAAACTAATTTATGCAAATAACTTAACAAAATTTAACAATTTTTTTGTTCTGCACATGTCTACCACCAGCTATTGATTCTGGATGAATGGTCTCTTCATCCCGAGATGTTTAGAGCACTCAGTGATGGGGCACACCAGGTGTTGCTCTTCTAGTATCCAAATTCAATAAAGAACTGGGGGTTTGCCTCCAGGACAAGGGATCTGCAGACAATTGGAGTAGATGTTCTAGTGACACCATGGGACTGTTTCTTTCTTTTTTTTTTTTTAACAGAAAAAACTTTTATTGAGGTACAAGGCACATAAGCATGTACATAGCAACACAGACAACCAAAGAGACATTGGTACATAATGGAAACATCCACTCATAATGCAGAAATAAAGGTTCCAGAGCTGGCCTTCAGATTCTGTAACTTATATCCGTAAGGGGGGACCGAAGGTGCAGAAATACTCCCCAACATAATACTAATAAGAGGGGGAGGCGAAATGGGGAAATGATGAGAGGGCTAAGGAAACAGGTGAGTCATGGAGAGGGGCAAATGGGGGTGTGAAAAGGACACATATAAATACTAGTCGACAAGTTGAACATACCCGCTATTGATGGGCATTAACAATATCAGCAGGTTGGCCTCTCAGTCCACCCCAGTACCCCATGAGTCTATCCAAGCAGACCAAATCTTCTCAAGCTTCTTCGGGCACTTCCGGTTTAAGTAGGTGAGTTTGTACAAAGGCAATACCTGGTTCACAGCTGACTGCCAGGAAGTGACTGAAGGAGGCTGAGAGGATTTTCAGCAAAGGAGTATCTCTCTTTGTGCGTAAAATTAAGTATAACAAATGAACAGTTTAGCATATCTATTTAGATGGGAGTCATCAAAAACATTTAGGTTACTTCTGGTTCCAGCGCCGTTTGTGAGGGCAGCGAGAACGGCGGCTCCGGGAACAATCCTGTACAAAACTGGCTCCCACATCTCCCAGGGCGAGCGATACCACTCAGGGGACACCTGCAGCGCACCCACCACCCTCAAATGGACAGATTTGTTATCCACAGCGCGGCTGAACACACCGCATCCCCGCGGCTGGAACACAGTGTGCAGAGCTCCGGAGATCCCATCATGACGTAGAGGAGGCCTCACTCAGCCAGCAAGGAGCGCACACAGGACTGCCCATGGCGGTAAGCAACACACCTCCCGCCGCCCCCGCTACATTCTACCTGCCAGCGGAGCAATATGGAGCATTAGCCCAAGCTGTGGCTGAGCCTCTTACTCCATCCATAACCACTGCGGTGGATCGGGCCATTGCAGCAGGCATGACACAAATCAGGAAGGACGTAGGGGAGCACACCAAATGCATATGGGACTGCATATTGGACTCTAAAAAATAAAAGTTAGTTTTGCAATTGCAGGAACAGATCCACAGGACTCAATCTCTGTGTTTAAAATGTCCGTTCTGACAAGATTTATTGTTACATGATATTTTATGCATAGATAAGAAAGGGGTGGTGTGAATTGTTATTAGAAACTAACAAATAGAAATATATTATTAAAAGCTAGCGAATAGAATCATTTCAAAAGTAAAACATAGAGAGGGGAGGGGGGAGTAGAGACAGAGTGAGAGCTTCTAGGAGAAAGTGTATCTGTGTGATAAGTGAAGGCCACAGAAGACATTGCAGCAGCGTGAGCAAAATGGAGTCTCTTGTGCTTAAATGAACAATACAGTGAAAGTCCATGTCATTTCCCTCCTTTTGTTTATTTGACACCATTCGTTTCCGCGTTACATTCAGCCGATTGCCGGTAGCTCCTGCTACGTTGGCGCAGAGAGATGGCGTCCTGTTCAGCTCTCTCCTAGCTTTCTCAGAATAATGGGTTCATCAGGGCTGGTGGACCATCTATTTATACAGTGGGTGATCACACAGAGGCACAGCCTGATGAGGAAGTAAATAACAAGTATGAGAAACAGGAACATCACAATGTAAACACCTAATTTCTGTAACCATGTTGCTATGCCATATAAAAAATCACCAAAACCTCCTAATCCCTTAAAGGGGTTCCATCCATCTTTAGCAATATCTCTGACCTCATTCTGTAGTT
>BLSH010171077.1:833503-845759 GCA_018402905.1 Glandirana rugosa
ATTCGAACTCAAATTAACACCAGAGAGAGAAGACAGTTATCCACCGTGACAACGGAAACCGTAATCCTACTATCTAATGTCACTTAAGTCCAATCTCCCTTATACAACGGAGTCGGTTAGGCGTTCTCAAAGAAACCGACGACTCGTACGACCCTATCAGATACATAAGCCTTCTCAGTCCACTAACCCCAAGAAAGGTGGACCCGACGCTGGACCCACCCACACACACTTCGTCGTCGATTCCACCACCGGACTTCGGACCCCGGATCGGTACACACTGTCCGAGTCGGACTCCCCCATCCTTTCTGCACCTGCCTCCGGCAACAGGAGTGGTTGTCCCTCTGGCAACTGCTTCTCCTTTGCCTTCTGGCAGTGATCAGGCCCCCCTCAGGCTGAGCCTGTCACACATGGCTAGGCCCCAGGCTTCAGGCCACCACCTTAGCTGCTGCTTCACACACACCCACCCAGGTCGCAGCCCAGGTGGAAAGAACCCCAATCACCTGACTCTTCCGAATACATAGACTATCCCAGCATGCTCAGCAGCCAAAGAAACTCTTGCGGATTGGCTGAGGCAACATATTCCCTCTAACCTGAATTCACTGTAATCTATCATCCTAATGCCAAAGGCAACAGTGCCACCTATTGACAGAAGAGAGAGACCACAATTAAACTCAAGCTTAGGAGAGAAATCAGTTGATCAAGACTACATATTGGCTGGGCTAGTTACCACATAACACAACTAAATTTACTAGCAGCCCCATTTAGAACAAGGATGCTACAGCAGCAAAGGGCTCCATTGCCAGTGCGAATAGGTCAGGGGACAGTGGATAGCCCTGCCTAGTCCCCCTGCCAAGAGAAAAGGGCCTGGACAGTGAATTATTGTGTATTCTAGTAAGCGGAGCAGAATATAGCATGTGAATCCACGTAATAAAGTTAGGACCAAACCCAAATTTTTTAAGAACAGGCCAGAGGTAGGTTCATGCCAGTGAATCAAATGCCTTTTTGGCATCCAAATAGACCACCACCCCTGGGCTGTGCCCATCCTCTCTGGCCATATGCGTGAATAGTTTACGGATATTGATGTCTGTTCCACTGCCCGGCATGAACCCAGTCTGATCCGGGTGCGCTTATGCAGTAAAAACTTTATTGAGGCGTAAGGCCAAGACCTTTGCCAAAATTCTTTGTGTCCACATTAAGTAATGAAATGGGCCTGTAAGAGCAGCACAAATCTGGGCCAGGCTTGGGAAGGACAACTATTACTGCCTCTCTCATTGATAAAGGCAAGGCCCCCGTGTCCTGTATGAGGGCTAACATCTAATCAAATAGGGGGAGAAGAGGATCTGAATACGCCTTAATGAATTCCACCGGGAATCCATCCAGGCTTGGGGATTTCCCAGGTTTCATGTTTTTTTATGGCGAATTGAAGTTCTTCTAAAGTGATGAGTAGAGTTGAGCGAACCTGAACTGTAAAGTTCGGGTTCGTACCGGACTTTAGGGTGTCCCGAACCTGAACCCGGACATTTGAGAAAAAGTCAGTGGTCGGGGTTCTGGTATTTTTTCGCGCCCTTTGAATAGCTGCAGGGCAGCCAATCAACAAGTGTTTCACTCGTTTGCCCTTAGAAGCCATCACAGCCATGCCTACTATTGACATGGCTGTGATTGGCCAGTGCATCATGTGACCCAGCCTCGATATGAGCTGGAGTCACGTAGCGCTGCATGTCACATGCTCTCAGACTATTTTAGGGAGAGGATGCTGCCGCCACTGTGAGGGACAGATTACCGTTATAAAATCATCTCATACTGGTATAGGGAAAGGTTCCTGCCGCTGGTGTGAGGGACAGATTAGCGTTATAAAATCATCTCATAGTAGTATAGGGAGAGGTTCCTGCTGCTGGTGTGAGGGACAGATTACCGTTATAAAATCATCTCATACTAGTATAGGGAGAGGTTCCTGCCGCTGGTGTGAGGAATAGATTAGCGTTATAAAATAATCTCATACTAGTATAGGGAGAGGTTCCTGCTGCTGGTGTGAGGAACAGATTACCGTTATAAAATCATCTCATTCTAGTATAGGGAGAGGTTCCTGCCGCTGGCGTGAGGGATATATTAGCGCTATAAAATCATCTCATACTGGTATAGGGAGAGGTTCCTGCTGCTGGTGTGAGGGACAGATTACCGTTATAAAATCATCTCATACTGGTGTAGGGAGAGGTTCTTGCTGCTGGTGTGAGGGACAGATTACCGTTATAAAATCATCTCATACTGGTATAGGGAGAGGTTCATGCTGCTGGCGTGATAGACAGATTACCGCAATAAAATCATCTCTTACTAGTATAAGGAGAGGTTCCTGCTGCTGGTGTGAGGGACAGATTAGCATTATAAAATCATCTCATACTGAGGTAGAGAGAGGTTCCTGCTGCTGGTGTAAGGGACAGATTAGCGTTATAAAATCATCTCATACTAGTATAGGGAGAGGTTCCTGCTGCTGGTGTGAGGGACAGATTACCGTTATAAAGTCATCTCATACTGGCATAGGGAGAGGTTCCTGCTGCTGGTGTGAGGGACAGATTACCATTATAAAATCATCTCATACTGGTGTAGGAAGAGGTTCCTGCTGCTGCTGTGAGGGACAGATTAGCATTATAAAATCATCTCATATTGGTGTAGGGAGAGGTTCCGCCTGCTGGTGTGAGGGACAGATTACCGTTATAAAATCATCTCATACTGGTGTAGGGAGTGGTTCCTGCTGCTGGTGTAAGGGACAGATTACCGTTATAAAATCACATCATACCGGTATAGGGAGAGGTTCCTGCTGCTGGTGTGAGGGACAGATTACCATTATAAAATAATCTCATACTGGTGTAGGGATAGGTTCCTGCTGCTGGTGTGAGGGACAGATTACGTTATAAAATAATCTCATACTGGTGTAGGGCGAGGTTCCTGCTGCTGGTGTGAGGGACAGATTACCATTATAAAATCATCTCATACTGGTATAGGGAGAGGTTCCTGCTGCTGGTGTGAGGGACAGATTACCATTATAAAATCATCTCATACTGGTGTAAGGAGAGGTTCCTACTGCTTGTGGGAGGGACAGATTACCGTTATAAAATCATCTCATACTGGCATAGGGAGAGGTTCCTGCTGCTGGTGTGAGGGACAGATTACCGTTATAAAGTCGTCTCATACTGGTATAGGGAGAGTTTCCTGCTGCTGGTGTGGGGGACAGATTACCGTTATAAAATCATCTCATACTGGTGTAGGGAGAGGTTCCTGCTGCTGGTGTGAGGGACAGATTACCGTTATAAAATCATCTAATACTGGCGTAGGGAGAGGTTCCTTCTGCTGCTGTGAGGGACAGATTAGCGTTTTAAAATCATCTCATACTAGTATAGGGAGAGGTTCCTGCTGCTGGTGTGAGGGACAGATTACCATTATAAAATCATCTCATACTAGTATAGGGAGAGGTTCCTGCTGCTGGTGTGAGGGACAGATTACCGTTATAAAATCATCTCATACTGGTATAGGGAGAGGTTTCTGCTGCTGGTGTGAGGGACAGATTACCATTATAAAGTCATCTCATACTGGTATAGGGAGAGGTTCCTGCTGCTGGTGTGAGGGACAGATTACCGTTATAAAATCATCTCATACTGGTGTAGGGAGAGGTTCCTGCTGCTGCTGTCAGGGACAGATTAGCGTTACAAAATCATCTCATACTGGTGTAGGGAGAGGTTCCTGCTGCTGGTGTGAGGGACAGATTACCGTTATAAAATCATCTCATACTAGTATAGGGAGAGGTTCCTGCTGCTGGTGTGAGGGACAGATTACTGTTATAAAATAATCTCATACTAGTGTAGAGAGAGGTTCCTGCTGCTGGTGTGAGGGACAAATTACATTATAAAATAATCTCATACTGGTGTAGGGAGAGGTTCCTGCTGCTGGTGTGAGGGACAGATTACTGTTATAAAATCATCTCATACTGGTATAGGGAGAGGTTCCTGCTGCTGGTGTGAGGGACAGATTACCGTTATAAAATCATCTCATACTGGTGTAGGGCGAGGTTCCTGCTGCTGCTGTGAGGGACAGATTACCATTATAAAATCATCTCATACTGTTATAGGAAGAGGTTCCTGCTGCTGGTATGAGGGACAGATTACCGTTATAAAATAATCTCATACTGGTGTAGGGAGAGGTTCCTGCTGCTGCTGTGAGGGACAGATTACCGTTATAAAATAATCTCATACTGGTGTAGGGAGAGGTTACTGCCGTTGGTGTGAGGGACAGATTGCCATTATAAAATCATCTCATACTGGTGTAGGAAGAGGTTCCTGCCGCTGGTGTGAGGAACAGATTACCATTATAAAATCATCTCATACTGATATAGACAGAGGTTCATGCTGCTGGTATGAGGGACAGATTACCGTTATAAAATCATCTCATAATGGTGTAGGGAGAGGTTCCTGCTGCTGCTGTGAGGGACAGATTAGCGTTATAGAATCATCTCATACTGGTGTAGGTAGAGGTTCTTGGTGCTGGTGTGAGGGACAGATTATCCTTATAAAATCATCTCATACTGGTGTAGGGACAGGTTCCTGCTGCTGCTGTGAGGGACAGATTAGCGTTATAGAATCATCTCATACTGGTGTAGGTAGAGGTTCCTGGTGCTGGTGTGAGGGACAGATTATCGTTATAAAATCATCTCATACTGGTGTAGGGAGAGGTTCCTGCTGCTGGTGTGAGGAATAGATTATTGTTATAAAAAATAATATAAATTTGTGCTAAATAGTACATTTGCGTCCAGAATTAGGAGAGTGTCGAATAAGGGACGTGGTCGTGGTGCTGCTGGTGTTGGGGGTGTTGGTGAAGCTCCTGTTGCAAGGAGAGGACATGGTCGATCTGTGCCAGCTACATGCACAAGTGAAACACCTTCCTTAGGTGCGAGTAGCCAACAGAACCTTCAATGTTATATTGTAGGCCCGAATGCAGCTCAACGAATGGTGAGGCCAGAACAAGTACAGGCGATAGTAGATTGGGTGGCAGACAATGCCTCCAGTTCCTTCACATTGTCTCCATCTGTCTTTCACCTCAGCCCCTTGTAAATCAGCCAAGCAGTCTGAGCCCCAAGTCATGCAGCAGTCTCTTATGCTTTTTGATGACTCTGCTGGTGTGCATTCCGTGAGCCATCCACATAGCCCTGCCCCAGAAGTGGAAGACATTGAGTGCACCGATGCCCAACCACTTCTGTTTATGGATGAGGACATGGAAACACCTCAGCAGCATGTCTCTGATGATGACGAAACTGCTGCGGCTTTCTACAGTGTGCAGACTGACAAGGAGGGCAGTGGTGACGAGTGGGTGGAAGATGATGTGGAGGATGATGAGGTCCTAGACCCCACATGGAATGAAGGTCAATGGAGGAAGAGGTGGTGGTCACACAGAGGCACCAGCACAGCAAAAGAGAACGCGGGTTGCAAAAGCGGAGCGACCGTCCCCTAGACAGTATGCCTTCTTCTACCCACCGCACCCAGGGACCTAGCACACCAAAGGCAGCTCAAAGGAGTTCCCTGGCATGGCAGTTCTTCAGACAATGTGCTGATGACAAGACACGAATGGTTTGCACGCTGTGCAATCAGAGCCTGTAGCGAGGCATAAATGTTTTAAACCTGAGCACAACCTGCATGACCAGGCATCTACATGCAAAGCACCAGCTGCAGTGGAATAAACACCTCAAAATCCTACTTCCTCTTCTGCTTCTGCCTTGGCCTCTTCCTCCACCTCTACAGTGCCAGTGTCACCTGCCACCCAGCAAACAGATGATGTGACAGCAATGCCACCATGTCCGCCACCGTCCCCAAGCATTTCCACACCATGGTCCCATGGAAGCCTACAGCTGTCCATCTCCCAAACACTGGAGAGAAAGAGGAAGTACCCCCCTACCCACTCAC
Source organism: Glandirana rugosa (assembly GCA_018402905.1). NCBI lineage: Eukaryota > Metazoa > Chordata > Amphibia > Anura > Ranidae > Glandirana > Glandirana rugosa. The sequence goes on from BLSH010171077.1 coordinate 839,446, forward strand.
AATCCCTGGCCCTGAATGCCAGCATTTCAAAATTCCTGGCCTTTGAAATGCTGTCATTCCGCCTGGTGGACACGGACAGTTTTAAAAACCTGATGGCGGTGGCTGTCCCACAGTACGTGGTTCCCAGCCACCACTACTTTTCCAGGCAAGCCATCCCTTCCCTGCACAAACAAGTCGGGGACAAGGTCAAGTGTGCACTGCGCAACACCATCTGTGGCAAGGTCCACACAACCACTGATACGTGGACCAGTAAGCACGGGCAGGGACGATATATCTTGCTAACTGCACACTGGGCAAATGTAGTGGCGGGTGGGCCTGAGGCAGATAGCAGTTTGGCGCATGTCCTTCCACCACCGAAGATTGCAGGGCATTTCTCTTTGCCTCCTGTTGCCTCCTCCTCCTACTCCGCTTCCTCCTCCTCTACCACCTCCTCATCCGGTCAGCACTCCACCAACATGGCCAGTGCCGATGACGCTGTTCTCAGCGTTACTATCCCACTTCTATGTCTCCTTGAAAAAACACTTCGGGCGATGATGGAAAAGGATGTGGCACAGGAGGAGGAGCAAGAGGGGTCATTTCCATGGTTATCAGGCCAGTCATTCACAAGTGGCTTGGAGGGTGGGTTCCTGCACCAGCATAGGCCAGGTAAAAAATTTTCAAGCCAGGGCACAGTTCTGGAGGATGAGGAGGACGAGGATGATGATGAGGAGGAGGAGGAGGAACTGTGTTCACAGCAGTTGGGCACCCAATGCAGCTCGTGCGCATCACTGGAGCATGGCTGGGGGGATACAGAGGACACAGATGATACACCTCCCAAAGAGGACAGCTTGTCTTTGCCTCTGGGCAGCCTGGCACACATGAGCGACTACATGCTGCAGTGCCTGCGCAACGACAGCCGAGTTGCCCACATTGCAACTTGTGCTGATTACTGGGTGGCCACCCTGCTGGATCCCCATTACAAGGACAACGTGCCGTCCTTAATTACCTCACTGGAGCATGATCCGAAGATGCGCGACTACAAGCGCACGCTGGTAGATGCGCTGCTGAGGTCATTCCCAAATGACACCGGGGGGCTCAGTGGAAGCACAAGACGAAGGCAGATGAGGAGGAAGAGGTCGCCAACGCAGCTGTGGCACCACCAGCACCTCAGAAGACAGGGTTAGCATGGCCAAAATGTGGAAAAGCTTTGTCAGCAGCACGCCACAACAAACAGCACCCCCAGCTGATAGGCAACGTCTTAGCAGGAGGCAGCATTTCAGCAACATGGTGGAACAGTATGCGTGCACACGCCTACACGTACTGACTGATGGGTCTGCCCCATTCAACTTCTGGGTCTCCAAATTGGGCACATGGCCTGAGCTTGCCCTTTATGCCTTGGAGGTGCTGGCCTGCCCTGCAGCCAGTGTATTGTCTGAACGTGTGTTTAGCATGGCGGGGGGGTTATCACAGACAAGCGCAGCCGCCTGTCCGCAGCCAACGTGGACAAGCTAACCTTTATTAAAATGAACCAGGCATGGATCCCACAAGACTTGTCTGTACCTTGTGCAGAATAGACATTTATACCGGCCTCACACAGCCACTGGTATACTTAAGTGAACGTATCCTTTTTTTTTAATATGCCTCACAGTCCTTCCCCCCTCACAGAACGGAGATCCGTGTTTACATACACGGACCTCTGTTCTTTCACTCCGGGGGGGCATCGCGGGTAGCCGGCGGAGATCGAGTCCGCCGCACCCGCTCCCTGGCCCCCCCGGACACAGTGAGCGCGCGAGCGCGCCTCCGGCGGCGCACGCGCTCACAGTGCACGATCTCGCATATCACATATGACGGCTGTTTACGATATCGAACCACCTTGTCGCCGTCAACTTGCAGTTGGCGGTCGGCAAGTGGTTAATCAAGACATTGGGGTTGATTGACTGTGCATTTTGCAAAGTGAAGTTGCACTCTGTAGGAGTAGTTGCTCCAGAGCTTTGTCAGACATTGCATGTGATTCGCACCGAATTGCTGTGCGGATATACATGCGATTTCTGTGCAATACGAATGAACTCGCATTGGATTTTCACAAAAATAGTGCAGGAGCCTTTTCTTTTCCCACACTGAAATCGGATCACATGGGTGTTCAGACCCATGCGATCCGATTCCTGCCCAAATTCACAGTTCGCACTGCGATCTGCGAACTGACCTGGGGGTGTCATTAACTTTTCATTGATACCCACAGCGGTTTGCAGAACGCAGTGTGAACTGCCTGCAAGGGAGATGCAATGCGGGAACAGGCACTGGAATCACGCTGGTTCCCACATTGCAATAGTGTGAACCCAGGCTAAAATAGCAAGACTATAAATCCCAGGAGTAGTATGCATCCATGGTAATAGCAAGTCTTACCCATTAGGGAGGTATCTGGTGCAACCATGAATCTTGGGTCGAGACTTTCCCAGATTTTAAAATATAGGAAAATGCGAGGGAGGAATGGGCCTAGTCAATAGGCCAAACTAGCTCCAAAAAAGCAGATGATGTTGTCATTAAATGCCTAATGATGAGGTTTTGTTAGGGTCCGAATCTAAATGTGGGACCTCGGCAGTGTCTGGCTGTAGGTCTCCTTGCTGTACCAAATGAGATGCTGGATAGATCCCTTGGACAATCTTGCCTTTTATATTGTTTCTGGTGAACCTTGAACTCTTTGCTGGTCCCATGAACATCCTGACCATGTCTCTGCACTTCCTGTTTGCCAGATTATTGTGCTCTCTCCAGCCGATATCTTGCTCCTTGCGTACCTGCAGGTGTCCTTACCTTTGCTACTATTTGTTACTAATCTTTGGCTTGTTCCTTGACTATGCTTTCTTTGCTCCCAACCTGTAACCACTTGTTACTGACCTTTGGCTTGTTTACTGACTATGCTTCTGCTTGATCCCTACCTGCTTCATCTGTAACTGACCCCAGCTTGCTCACCTCCAGAGGGGGCGATACTGAAGACCATGACCTGACACTAGCAGGAAGTGAAACCCATCCCCACCATCAGGAGCTATGGGGAAGAAAAGTTAGTGCTTAGAACCCACGCATCGGGTGCCTCATCCACCAAGGTGACCTGCTTGTGTACTTATCCTGCTGGTTGGTGTGAACCTCTCTACTGCTATAGATACTGGTCTCCAAGCCTGACCTCTGATCATGTCAGGTGTATAATGAAGATTCAAATTCAACAAGCTCCTGAGGAATAGGGCACTTTGTTGTTGCAGACTATGCCGGGGTAGAGTGGAGGAGACTAAGGTGGTCCTTTCTGACCCTGTTCACCCTGGCCTATAGTTCCCCAAGTGCCCATTCAGCAGTGCCCACATTTGAGACTTAAGCCTGGTCCAGGAAAGTGAGCAGGTGGTTGTTATCAATAACCCTACTTTGTGCTCAGTGGGGTCCAACTGTATCAGATCTCCAAGGTTTTGGAAGAGATTGCTAAACAACTGCTGCCACCACAGCCAGAAGAATGGTGCTCTAGCCCATAATGATGTTTTAGGGGAACACCTGGAGGATAAGAAACTGGAACCATGGATTACTGATCAGTTTTACTGGCCTGGATAAAGGCTGAGGCTAGAATATATATTACAGGTCCTGTCCCATGTGCCAGCTAACCACGCCAGTGTCACACTTTCTTAATCCCTTTGTTCCCTTGACTGTGACTGAAGTTACTTTTGAACAAATAGCGATTTACATAATTAGCTCCCCTAGCGAAATTCACTCAAGGGCAACAACATATTTGATCATCCTTGACTATGCTACCCAAAACACCTGAGGCTATAACCCAGAGAAATATCAAATCCAAAGCTATAGTCCATGAGATATTACCTGGTGTCACATACATGATAGACATGTGCAGAACGAAAAAATGTGTTTAGCTTTGATTTGTTATTTACATAAATTAATTTAGTTAAATTAGTTAAATTAAGTTAATACATTTTCAGAATTAGTTTTGTTTATTCGAATTTGATTCAAATTTTCCAAATTTGGTGAAATTGAATTCAATTCGACCAAATTTGGAAAATTCGAATGAATTCAAATTGAATCCTATTAGACTTTCATTCTGATTTGAATGGAATTCGAGTTCAAATTTAATTATATTCAAATTTAACTAAAATTCAAATTTATTATATACGAAATTCAAATTTTGGAAGATGGTTATATTCTTGCTATTCCATTATATTATATTTTATGATTTTCTATTCTATTCTTTTACTTTCCATTCTATTATATTCTTTTCTATTCTATTTGAATTAGAATTTATTTCATTTGAAATTAGAATTTCGGAAGATGGTTATACTCTTTCTATTTTATTCTATGCTATTCCTTTATTTTCTATTCTATTTTGTTCTGTCCTATTCTTTTCTTTTCTATTCCATCCCTTTATTTTCTATTTTATTTTATTCTATTCTATTCAGAAGTTTGAATTCAAATCGAATTAGAAACTATTTGAATCGAATTAGAAAACATTTTCTACTCTATTTTGTTCTGTTTTACACTTTACTCTTTTCTATCCTATTCTTTTTCCATTCTATTCCTTTATTTTCTATTTTATTTTATTCTATTTAAAAATTTGAATTTGAATTGAATTAGAAAACTATTTGAATCAAATTAGAAAATGTTTCAAATTTGTTTTGAATTTGTTTAGAAATCGAATTTCAGCTGAAATTTTGTTTGGTTATTTCAGATTCATTTAAATTTGTTACTATTCTACAGTAATTCAGAAATTTGGATACTTCCGAAATTCTGAATAACATACAAATACATCCGAATTTCGATTCAGAACAAAACTAAATGCACAGGTCTAATACCTGACTGAGGAGCCCAAGATGATGAGGCTGGCCTGTTGCACATTTCCCATCCAAGCACCCCTCCGCACTTTATATTACAGGAAATTCAGAAAAGAATAGGACAGAACAAAATAGAATAGAAAATAAAGGAATAGCATAGAATAAAATAGAAAGAGTATATATATATATATATATATATAAAGTGCGGAATGTCTTCCACCTCCTAAGCCACTGACGAAGTTCCTGTTCCGGGACAATACGCGTGCGGTAGAAGGGAGCGTGTGACGTCATCTGCGATCGACATTCATTCACTTTGGCATGGTGGATTTCACTATCTGATTGAAGCGTGTTCCTATGCACTGTTTGTCAGTGCCTTTTATGTAAGTGCAATTTCATTTTACTAATAAATTGACCTTTTAAACGGAGAGCACTTAGAGCACCACTTATTCACTGGTGGTGGTTAACACTGAAGCACCTGTTTCTGGCATGTGTTGCACCTGTGGCACTTCTCATTTGGAAATGCTTGAAGCTTATCATGGACTTTAATATGTTTTGACTAATATCATCAATATTTATAGCGCTGCACTCTTGTCATATTATAAGTCTGGGGGGGATTTGATGATTTTTTCCCTTAGTGTACAGCTGCTTATTCCTTATTTTGTTTTACTGCGCTGATTGATTTCTTGTATATTTGAGTGGCAGTACTAAACCACACTGGAGAGGGAAAGTTCTTAGCTCAATGGCAGAGCCCCTTTGAGGTCATAGAAAACGTTGGAGAGGGGAACTATAAAATCCACCAAACAGATAAAACATTTCTAGCTGTACCATGTAAATCTGTTGCAGACAGTGAAACCAATTATTGCCTTGGCAAGTATAAGACTTCAGACTCAGATTGGTGTTGACAATGCCTAGATGGTGGTTGCCTTGTCAAAACTGTAAACCTAAGAAGCAGAGAAATCTCTATAATGTCTTTGAGCATGATATCATCTGGGTGCTGGGGTTTGTGTTGGATGTTAACACCTTAAGCACAGAGGAAGACACTTTCAGATGAAGTAAAGTAAACTGAGAATCATTAAAGAGTTGCAGATTGATTAGCCAAGCCCCATGATCTCATTTAGAGTCTAGGCCCCACCTGTTACATTGATATAGGGGTATTGGCATATACCCCTAACCACGGTCCCCTGGGAGAAACCCACATTCTTTATTCCAGAGGGACACTTTCAATATAAATGAATGGCTCTTGGCATCCAGACAGCTCCAGACACATTCCAAGAGGCCAAGGATAAGTTACTACATGCCCATTTTAGTTATGTCTCATGTAATTGGATTACATTGTCATATTCACTGAGTATTAGGAGTTTCACCGGCCAAAAGTCCTGGCATTATTGGATTACCAAAAGAAAACCCTGAGAAGTGGTCAGTAGGGATGGAGGAAGCATAGCACCTAGGGTACATTGTAGGGAAAGGGTTGCTGAAACCATAGTTCAGCAAAATAAAGGCTATCCCATCCTGACCCTGCCC
>BLSH010171086.1:5675-16034 GCA_018402905.1 Glandirana rugosa
GAGACCATCTCTTGTATCATGTGTGCAGTCTCTGACCATCTCCTGTATCACGTGTGCAGTCTTGGACCATCTACTGTATCATGTCTGCAGTCTCTGACCATCTCTTGTATCATATCTGCAGTCTATGACCATCTCCTGTATCATGTCTGGAGTCTCTGACCATCTCCTTTATCATGTCTGCAGTCTCTGACCATCTCTTGTATCATGTCTGCAGTCTCTGACCGTCTCTTGTGTCATGTGTGCAGTCTCTGACCGTCTCTTGTGTCATGTCTGCAGTCTCTGAGCATCTCTTGTATCATTGAACATAGAAATATCAGCGCCAACCCCAAACAAATAGTCCAAACAAGCTATAAAATCCACAAAAAGTTCATAAAGTGCAAAAATGCATATAGTGCAAAAGGTGCTCCAAATAAAGTGCTTCTTCAGTGCTCAAGTAAAACATCCAAGTGAAAGGTGAAGCGTGACTGGTGACCCCCTATATTGCCCGCACTCACCAGATGCTATGGACCCACTGCTTTTCAGTCAGTGGGTCAAACAGGCTGAAGGGGGTTAGCTCCAATCCAACTGGGACCACAATTAGGAAATCCAAATCTCCAAGGCACTCAAAAGAAATAAAAACAATCCATAGTGCAGACTGCTGAACAGCAATTTATTGCGCAAATTAAAAGCTACTTACAAAATCGATCTCTAAAACAAGCCTGAAATCAAACGTATTTGAGGGGTTTTCTGCATTTTTGCATGTTTTTTATGCACGATTTTGGTGCGTTTTTATGCACAACCTGCGCATATTTTTGAGCTTTACCGTTTTTTTTTATTAGCCAGTAGAGAAAAATATCATTTTTTGCTAGGTATTTCAGCTTTTTTTTTAGCTTTTCCCAGAGAAAAGCTTAGCTTTTCCCTTAGCTTTTATTTCTTTTTTAACCACTTCAGTCCCAGAAGGATTTACCCCCTTCCTGACCAGAGCACTATTTTCAATTCAGCATTGCGTTTTAACTGACAATTGTGCAGTCGTTTAACGTTGTACCCTAACAAAATTGATGTCCTTTTTTCCCCACAAATAGAGCTTTCTTTTGGTGGTATTTGATCACCTCTGCGGTTTTTATTTTTTGCGCTATAAACAAGCAAAGAGTGAACATTTTGAAAAAAAAATCCAATACTTTTTACTTTTTGCTATAATACATATCCAAAACAAAAATATATGTATTCATCAGTTTAGCCTGATATGTATTCTTCCTCATATTTTTGGTAAAAAAAATTTGCAATAAGCATATATTAATTTTTTTTTAAAAGGTGTTTATTTTGCATTTTCAATACTACACAAAACATTTACATAGATCTATGTATACAAGTGCCATTAACATTCATGGAAGCATATATTGATTGGTTTGCGCAAAAGTTATAGTGTCTACAAACTATGAGAATTGATTTATGGAGTTTTTATTTATATATTTTTTTTACTAGTAATGGCGGTGATCAGTGATTTGTAGCGGGACTGCGATATTGGGATGGACATATTGGACACTTTTGACACTTTTTTGGGACCACTTACATTTATACAGCGATCAGTGCTATAAATAGCCACTGACAACTGTGTAAATTTCACTGGCAGGGAAGGGGTTAACACTAGGGGGCGATCAAAGGGTTAAATGTGTTCCCTGTCAGTGTTCTAACTGTATGGAGGCTGGGATGACTGGGGGAGGATAGAGATCGCTGCTCTCATATACTGGGAACATATAATCACTCTCCTCTCCCCTGTTAGAACCGGGATCTGCTTGTTTACATACATAGATCCCCGTTCACTGCGGGGGAGTGATCGCGGGTAGGCGGCGGACATCGAGTTTGCCCCACCCGCTGATTGGCTCCCCGGCTAGCGTGCCTCTGGCAGCGTGCGTGCGCCCACAATACTCAGGTGACGACTATACGCGCGGGAGAGCTATGTTGACGCCGTCAATCCACGGCGGGCGGTTGGCAACTGATTAATTATTATTATTATTTTTTTTTTTCGTTAGGGTAAGGGGTTAGAGTTAAGGTTAGGTTAGGATTAGGGGTTAGGCTGTCACGTTCCATGGTTTGAGGCCGAGTTGACGAGAGGGCTTCCCTTGCAGCTCTGCTCCGAGCACCCCTGAATGTGGTGACAGAGGTACAAGGCTCAAAGAAATACGGGTGCCTGTAGCTTGATAGCAGGTGACTGCCACTGTCATGGACATAGTTAAGGCGAGCTGGGGTCATACACAGTAAGACAACAGGGTGGTCAGGACGCGCCTATATGTCAGTGCACACTGGATATTTGCTGAGCTTGACTGTGTGCTGGTACATGTGCATGAGCATTAACTGTATGGGAATGAGCAGTAGCTGCAGAAGAATTAGCATTAGCTGCAGAAGAATTTGCATTAGCTGTATGAGAATTAGTATTAGCTAAACTAGCTTCCTGACATAAGGTTATTTATTTTTTGTTAGGGTGTTAATACTACTACTACTACTACTACTAATAATAATAATAATAGATGAATAAATAAATTAATAATAATAAAAATTAATAAAACAAATACACAAATATATAAAAATAATCATAAATAAATAAAAAGTAATAGTAAATAAATAATTAACTCCTAACCCTTAAAAATAAAAAAAAAATAATAATAATATTAATAATAATAAACGCCCTAATCCTAACACAAAATAAATAAATAAATTACTATTATTATTATTAATAATATTTTTTTTGTTCGGGATCGGCTGTTTATTATCATTATTTATAATAATTTATTTAATATTTTTTAAGGTTAGGGGTTAATTATGATTTATTTATGTATTATTACATATTATTCAATCAATAGTATAGTGCAGTGCTGTACAATATATATATTCCTTTGGATAGTAGGCACCCAGTGCAATGATGATACAAATGTGCTTCAGTGCCACTCCACCTTCACCATTAACTCTAGCAGCTCACCTCCCATATCAGGCTCTTATTACAGGAGCCAGATATCGCCTGTTGTCACAATCAGTGGACAAATCAAGGATCCAGGTAGGTGTAATAGTACAGGTCTCTCCAATATGTATTACTCCAGTGATAATCGTCAGCACAATTTCAATCGTAGGTACAAAAAGGAGCACTGTTGCCCAGTGCTAAGCTATAAGACATGTTGGTAATGTGAACGTCCTGTTCTGGAGACAGCGATGGTCGCGGGTGACGTCACTTCCTATTTCCGGACGCGTTGCGTTCCACAGACCGGAACTTCATCGGCGGATAAGGAAGTGACGATACCACCCGCAGATAAAGAGACCATCAGCAACATGTGACTACAAAAGCGCTTGTCAGAACCAGTTGACACATCTAGCTCGACCTGTCAACCTAACTAGGTAGAACTACGTCCCCCTCCAGGGTAAAATAAATATAAAAAGGATGTAAAAAATATATAAAAAGTTCCCAAAAGCATAATTAGGATTATAGAAAAAATTATCATACCCAATTTATGGCATATTGTTATTTAGTGATTCCGCGATCATCGCTGTCCCCTACACAAGTACATTCTTTCTACCTAGTTAGGTTGACAGGTGGAGCTAGATGTGTCAACTGGTTCTGACAGGCGCTTTTGTAGTCACATGTTGCTGATGGTCTCTTTATCTGCGGGTGGTATCGTCACTTCCTTATCCGCCGATGAAGTTCCGGTCTGTGGAACGCAACGCGTCCGGAAATAGGAAGTGACGTCACCCGCGACCATCGCTGTCTCCAGAACAGGACGTTCACATTACCAACATGTCTTATAGCTTAGCACTGGGCAACAGTGCTCCTTTTTGTACCTACGATTGAAATTGTGCTGACGATTATCACTGGAGTAATACATATTGGAGAGACCTGTACTATTACACCTACCTGGATCCTTGATTTGTCCACTGATTGTGACAACAGGCGATATCTGGCTCCTGTAATAAGAGTCTGATATGGGAGGTGAGCTGCTAGAGTTAATGGTGAAGGTGGAGTGGCACTGAAGCACATTTGTATCATCATTGCACTGGGTGCCTACTATCCAAAGGAATATATATTGTACAGCACTGCACTATATTATTGATTGGACATTCGTATAGGATTTGGATAAATTACCTACAGCGTACAGCTGCTTTACCTGAATGTTTTGACTGCGCTGATTGAATCATACTTTTGTGATATTACATATTATTAATTCATTTTTAGTTGTGAATTTAGTTTATATTTATTTATTCATATATTATTGCTATTTCATGTTTTACAATTTAATATGAGCAGAAAATCAGGCACAAATGCACGACAAAACGCGCAAATGCATTTCTATGGGTATAAAACCGTGCCAAAAAAGCTCAAATCTGCTCAATTCGAGCTACAAAAAACCTCCAGAACTTTTTTTTAGCTTCAGGCGACTTGGAGTGGAGATGTGAACCCTCTCCATAGAGAATAATTGATTTTTTCTCCACCAGCATTTTGGAGCTTCAAGCTCCAAAATGCTGAGGTGTGAATGGGGCCTTAGAACTTGTGTTTTATTCATATTAGCAGTTTAGCCTAACAAAAAGTTGAATTTATTGGGAATATGTCACAATCTGGCATGTTGGAACTTGTCATTCTTTTTCAGCTGGAAGGCAACCTTTTCCCTGAAGCCAGATATATGTAATGCTTTTATTAATATGATTAAATGACTTTATACGGGAGAGGTGGAGCTCATCTTGTATGCAGTGCACAAGTCCAATTCACGCTTGGCACAAACATACCTGATCGCACCCAACCCTACTGAGAGATTACTTCACCAGACTTAGCTCACCTCGTGTGTTGTCTAATGAACTGCATGAGGCTACTTTCACACTGGGGCGCAGGATGCGGTAGCGGTTTTGCTTTACCGCTAGTCACTGCTGACTGTAGCTGCTGACTTTTAATAATCGGACACTCACCTGTCCCTCGCTCCAGTAATGCGGTCGCCCGAGGCTTCACTCTTCGCCCCCTCCCCTCATCATCATCATAAGTGTAGGCGCCTTGTGACTGGCCGACGTATCTTCTGGGACCTGTGACGTGTCCCAGAAGATCGCCGAGAGGGAGGGGTGAAGGTGGACTTCCTTCCCTGAGCCGTGGCTCCAGGGGAGGAAGTGGACTTGGGACCCTGTAAAAACAGGGTCCCTGGTCACACCCCAAAAAAAGACATGCCAATTGTGGCATGTCGGGGGAGGTCACCTTCCAATAAAGCGCAAGTTCCACTTTTGGGTGGAACTTCGCTTTAAAGAACCAAAGTTTAAACCTGGCCTGGTCATAGATGGTTCAAATCTTGACCGAATTTGGCCAAATAAGCCATTGGTGGCTGTGCAAGCGCCACCTGGCTCAACAAAATTTGACTTGGAAAATTATCGGCTGAACAATGACTATATCTATCAGATGCCGTCACTGTTTGGCAGTGCCACTATATTTAGGCAGCCATGGGTGCTATGCATAAACAGAAAAAAGGAGAGATAAGCACTACTAAGCGCAGCATTTATTAAAACCTATTGGTGAAATGAAAAACAATAAATATGCACTCACATTTAAAAGACAATACGTGCCGGTTCACACTACTGCGCTCTGTGAGATCGCATGTAATTCGCACCGCACTGCAGTGCATATTATATGCAATCTCTGTGCAATGCGATTTCAGCCACACAGATAGTATGGCTGAACTTGCATCGCATTCGGATCAAACTCGCACAGGGCCCTTTTTTGGTCCGCACCAGAATCGGATCGCATGGGTGTTTACACCCATGCGATCCGATTCATGTCCGAACTGACAGGTCGCACTGCGATAAGGGAGCTGAAATGGGGGTGTCATTAACATTGTATTGACACTGCCAGCAGTTTGCATATGGCAGTGTGAACTGGCGTGTGAGTCAGGTGAGATCGGTGTTCTCGCATCGCACCTATGTGAACCGGCGTATTAATAAGTCTCCAACAGGAAGTAACTTCCCTGCTGTCCACAGTGGTTCTCAGTCTGCTGCTTTTGCTGGCTCTACCTGGCGCTCCTCTGGTCAACTTCCTGGTTTCAATTACCGTACATCACATCCATGCGGAGGGGCTTGCTCACCATTAAGGCCTCATACACACGGATGTTTTTTGACACCAGCGTTTTCTGCAGCTCTCCATGTTAGTCAATGGCCCCATAAAAACGCAGATGTTTTTGAGCTGTAGATGGTGTCGGCATTAGTGAGCTGAAGCTAGAACCCACGGCCAGCGCATTATGAGGCTGTAACGTTTTGGCGTTTTTTGACGCCGCAAAACGCTCACTAACGCCATACTGGCGTTAACCAGCGTTTTTTGACGCCGACATTTTTAGGTTGAAAAATAGCAGGGGGATGATTTTTTTTTTTAAAACGACTATTGACGCCGACGCTCACTAACGCTGATGCATAACGCCGAAAAACGCAGATTTTTTTTTCCTTGACGTCGGGCCCGAAGTTTTGTTTATTTTTTAAGAAATGTCCGTGTGTATGAGGCCTAAGGATGAGCTTGAGCGTGTTGGCATCTGCACATGCCCGAGCCTGCCAGGAAGCTGACACTGCGCCGCGCTAATCACAGACAGTGAGACATCGGCAGCCGTGCATTAGGAAATGTCTCACTGCCTGTGATTAGCATGGCGCAGTGTCAGCTTCCTGGCAGATTCGGGCATGTGCAGTTGCCAACACGCCCGAGCTCATCCTTACTCACCATCAACCACCTGGAAGATCGCCTCCTGCTGGAGACTTATTGATACGCCTTTTTAGGGCCAGTTCACACCACATGCAGTCCAGTGCGTTTTTTTCTGCATCAAAACCGCATGGAAAATAGGTTATATGGTTTTCAATGGCTTAGTTCACACCAGTGCAGTCCAGCTCCAGAAAAAAAAAGTAGAACATGCTGCATTTTTTCTGCACTGAACTGTACTGGAACGAGGTAAAACGCATCAAGAACGCTCCTAAATGCACTGGAACTCCCATGTCCTTATTTTAGGTTAAGAAAAAAAAGGGGGGAAAACTACATTAGACTGCATCAAAAATGCACCAAAAATGCACTGGAATGCGTCAAAAACGCGCATGCAAAAAAGCATCCGGAACGCGTTTCTATGGTGTGAACTGGCCCTTAATATCTTTTAGGCCTCATTTTTGGGCGTTTTTTACAGCTCCCCATGTTATTCAATGGGCCCATAAAAACGCTGACGTTTTTGAGATGTAGAGGGCGTCGGCATTAGTGGGCTGTATTTAGAATGCGGGACCAGCGCGTTCTGAGGCTGTAGCGTTTTGGCGTTTTTTGACGCACACTAACACTCACTAACGCTTTTTGACGCCGATTGATGCCGACGCTCACTAACACTCATTAACACTCCCTAACGTCGATGCAAAAGGCCAAAAAAAAACACACATTTTTCCAAAACGTCGGACTCGACGTTTTGCTTATTTTTTTCTCATACGCCCGTGTGTTTGAGGCCTTAAATGTGAGTGCATACTTCTTGTTTTTCATTTCACCACATGTTTTAATAAATGCTGCACTTAGTGGCGCTTTTCTCTCCTTTTTTTTCTGTTTATACATGGTTTGCTGGTGGGAGCCTCCCTAGATCCTGCTTGGAAGAGAGACTGCTGACACTGCCATAATGTGAACTTCATGCCACTGGGTTTTTTTATGGACCTTTCTCAAGGACTAAAAAGACTCTTGAAATCAATAGGCAGTGTGGAGATTCCTCCATTCACACAGACTCCGAGCTTTCACTCAAGTGACAGTCTATAGTTTTGCCCTTCACTCTTCCACCGACTGCTACATATAAGTTTATTTAGAGAGGTGAGATGGAGGAGCTGGGCCAGCACATACAGTAAATACACTCCCAGAAGAGGAGAGGGCTATAATGTACAAGGAGCAGTGTGCTGGGGAGTTGACGTGCACAGGGTGTGTGCCGGGTGTGCCTGGGCACACCCTAATCCAGGGGTTGGCAACTCGTTGATTACAATCTACCTGTCGATTGTGGGCAGGTGATGCATAGACCATAATCCTTTCTTGCCGACTCCCGGAACCTGGACAGAGGCTGCGCACACCTATGCTTCAGATGTAGTCAAATTTGCTAGCAGGTTCAGAGGCAAATGAACCAAAAAATTATTTTTGGAAAGGAAAACTCTGTAAGTTAGTATTAATAATATTATTATTCATATATATATTATTATTATATATTATTTTTGTGCTTTTTCCTGCATTTTTTGAGCTCATTCCTTGAGCTCAGTTCCCAGATCTTATCTTTCGATCATTGGATAGATGGGCACAGGGGGAGGACAGGACACCCAGCAGCTGAGATATAAAAGCCTAGGCAGTGAAAGGTGATCCTTGTCGTGTCAATTTGTTTATTTTACCTCATTACCATTTTAATGAGTCATACTAAAGAAACCTGACAGTGTTGAAGGTGGATGACTTCATTCACAAAGCTTTGACACTAGGGTAAGGATCTTTCTTCGACTTCAGAAAGTTTGGAGTTTAACCACTTCAATACCAGGCACTTAGAACACTTTCCTACCAGACCAATTTGTTGCGCTTTGAATAACAATTGCACGGTCGTGCGACGCTGTACCCAAACAAATTTATCACTTTGTTCCCACAAATAGAGCTTTCTTTTGGCGGTATTTGATTGCCCCTGCGGTTTTTATTTTTTGCGCTACAAATAAAAAAGAAAAAATTTTGAAAAAAAAAAATTTTCTGTCACAAAACTTTGCAAATAAGTAAATTTTCTCCATCACTGATGAGGCAGTACTGATTGGCACTGATGATAAGGCACTTATATGCAGCAATGATGGGCACTGTTAGGCGGCACTGGTATGCACTGATAGGGGCACTGGTGGCAGATGCACTGATAGGGGCCCATTCCCTGGTGGTCTAGGGTGGCATCTGAAGGTAGTATTGAGTGCCATCCATATTGGACTCTATGCACCTTACCTGGTGGTCTCTGGTCAGCTCCCTGGTGGTCCTGGGAGGGCACGTCCCTGGGCAGGCTCCCTGGTGGTCTAGTGTGGCGATCCTAGGGTGGGCTGTGCTGATAAACCATCAGCACAGATCCCCCCTGTCAGGATAGCAGCCAATCGGCTCTCCACTACTCAGGTCTGCAGACCCAAGTACAGGAAAAGCAGATAAACGGCTTTCCTGTTTACACTATGATCAGCCGTTATTGGTCACGGCTGATCACATGGTAAAGTGCTTCCGATGGAAGTGCTTTAAAGAGATTGTAATGCGGGGGGTCAGACTGACTCCCCACACCACCGATCGCCATGATGCGTGCCCCCCCCCCCACATTATCCTGAGGACGCCATATGTCATATGACGCCCAGTCAGGATAACTGAACCACTTCCCAGCCGTCATTTTGCATACGGCGGTCGGGAAGTGGTTAACCACTTCAATACTCTGCACTTAGAACACTTTACTACCAGACCAATTTTCAGTTTTCAGTGCTGTGGCGCTTTGAATGAGAATTGCGTGGTCGTGCGACGCTGTACCCAAACAGATTTTTTATCATTTTGTTCCCACAAATAGAGCTTACTTTTGGTGGTATTTGATCACCCCTGCGGTTTTTATTTTTTGCGCTACAAATAAAAAAAGACTGAAAAAAAAAAAAATTCTCTATTTTTGTCACAAAACTTTGTAAATAAGTAAATTTTCTCCATCACTGGTGGGCACTGATGTGGCAGTACTGATTGGCACTGATGGGGCGGCACTGATGAGGTGGCACTGATGATGAGGCACTTATATGCAGCGATGATGAGCACTGTTAGGCGGCACTGGAGAGGTGGCACTGATATACAGCACTGATGGGCACTGATATGCAGCACTGACGGACACTGCTAAGCGGCACTGATGGGCACTCATAGACAGCACTGATTGGCACTCATAGATGGCACTGATAGGTGGCACTGATGGGCACTGACAGGTGGGCACTGGTAGGTGGCAATGGTGGGCACTGATATGTGGCACTGGTATGCATTGATAGGGGCACTGGTGGGCACTGATAGGGGCACTGGTGGGCATATACATTGATAGGGGCTCATTCCCTGGTGGTCTAGGGTGGCATCTGAAGGTGGCACTGAGTGCCATCCACACTGGGCACTATGTCACTTACCTGGTGGTCTAGGGGGGGTCTCCCTGGTGGTCCAGATCGGCTCCCTGGTGGTCCCTGGTCGGCCCCCTGGTGGTCCTGGGTGGGCACATCCCTGGTGGTCCCTGGGCAGGCTCCCTGGTGGTCTAGGGTGGCGATCCGAGGGAGGGCTGTGCTGATAAATCATCAGCACAAACCCTCCCTGTCAGGGATAAACGGCTTTCCTGTGTTACACTGTGACCAGCCGTGATTGGTCACGGCTGGTCACATGGT
>BLSH010171086.1:16044-59058 GCA_018402905.1 Glandirana rugosa
AGTCATGGGCAGTCACGACGAATCTTTTGGTGGTATTTGATCACCCCTGCGGTTTTTATTTTTTGCGCTACAAATAAAAAAAGACCGAAAAAAAAAAAAATTCTCTATTTTTGTCACAAAACTTTGTAAATAAGTAAATTTTCTCCATCACTGGTGGGCACTGATGAGGCTACACTGACGGGCACTGATGTGGCAGTACTGATTGGCACTGATGGGGCGGCACTGATGAGGTGGCACTGATGATGAGGCACTTATATGCAGCGATGATGAGCACTGTTAGGCGGCACTGATAAGCAGCACTGACGGGTACTGAGAGGTGGCACTGATATACAGCACTGATGGGCACTGATATGCAGCACTGACGGACACTGCTAAGCGGCACTGATGGGCACTCATAGACAGCACTGATTGGCACTCATAGACGGCACTGGGCACTGATAGGTGCCACTGATGGGCACTGATAGGTGGGCACTGGTAGGTGGCAATGGTGGGCACTGATATGTGGCACTGGTATGCATTGATGGGGCACTGGTGGGCACTGATAGGGGCACTGGTGGGCATATACACTGATAGGGGCTCATTCTCTGGTGGTCTAGGGTGGCATCTGAAGGTGGCACTGAGTGCCATCCACACTGGGCACTATGTCACTTACCTGGTGGTCTAGGGGGGTCTCCCTGGTGGTCCAGATCGGCTCCTGGGTGGGCACATCCCTGGTGGTCCCTGGGCAGGCTCCCTGGTGGTCTAGGGTGGCAATCCGAGGGAGGGCTGTGCTGATAAATCATCAGCACAAACCCTCCCTGTCAGGGATAAACGGCTTTCCTGTGTTACACTGTGACCAGCCGTGATTGGTCACGGCTGGTCACATGGTAAAGTGCTTCGGATCAAAGCACTTTACCGAGATCGGTATTGCGGGGGGTCAGACTGACCTCCCACACCACCGATCGCCGCGATGCGCGCCCCCCCGGGCGGGCGGCTTGTTACCCTGAGGACGTCATATGACGTCCAGTCAGGATAACTAAGCCACTTCCCGGCCGTCATTTTGCATACGGCGGTCGGGAAGTGGTTAAGTAATACCCATTGTATTGGCTGATTTTATTTAGATGCAAGCTTTTGGGATGCCACCTTCAGGCTTCAATTTGACTTATTGTGTGATCTTATTGGAGAGTAAAGTGTATCTAAACCCAACAAAAATGTAATATATTGATGCTTATCAGTCCTGAGTTTGTTTAAACCTAAAAGCAAAGACTTATTATATTGCAGCTTACAAATTTTTTAGATGTGATGGCTGCATTCATTTTCTTTTTTTGGCTTTCTTTCTTCTATTTTCACCTGGTGATCCTGCCAGTAAGTCTGTTGTCTTTCAAAGAACAAGCTGCCCAGCAGATTGTATCAGTTACAGAGATGAGACAAACCATTTAACATCAGCAGGGGTGCTTACAATGATCAGTTTTTACTTATTTATGCAAAACCTTTATCTCAGAAGGAAAAAAAATGCTGTGACTGCTTATAAAGTGTAAAATGGAGTTTGGCTTTGGTTTGGTGTATCTAAATCTGCTAGTGCATCTAACACTCCCCCCAGACTGACAGTGCTGCTCTCTGCTGTGCTTCTTCATCCAGAGTGAGGGCAATCTAATACAGGAGGTGTATTACTGGCCAGATCACCAGGAGAAAACAAAGGGAAAAAAGCCAAAGAAAAGAAAACAAATGCAGCCACCACATGCAATGATTGATAAGCTGCAATATATTACATTTTATTGTTTTGGGTTTTCATACCTCTTTAAGGGTACACCTGTGTGAAGGCCGTGTTTTGCCTGTGTGGGATGCACAAGTGTTCCATGCATCTGCCTGCAGGCAGTCCCATTCATGTCAATTGGGAAGCATCAGCTGCATGGACAAAGCTGCTGCTCCCAATTTGAAATCCATGTGGGTGAGGGTGCATGTCACACTGTCTGCATTTAGGGAGACACACACCCGCACCCACATGGATTTCAAATTGGGAGCAGCAACTTTGTCCATGCAGCTGATGCTTCCCAATTGACATGAATGGGACTGCCTGCAGGCAGATGCATGGAACACTTGTGCATCCCACGCAGGCAAAAGAAGGCCCTCACACAAATGTACATTAAAGCAGAGTTCCACACTGTTTTTTGTTTATTAAAAGTCAGCAGCTACAAAAAGTGTAGCTGCTGACTTTTAATAAACAGTAACTTACCTGTCTCCCGGTCCAGCGACGGCTGCTCCCGAAGCCTCGCTCGTCTCCCCGCTCCTCCCGACGGCCCCGCCATTCCTAGTGTGGGCACCCGGCCCGGCTTCACGGCCGGGCACCCACTGCGCATGCACGAGTCGCGCTGCGCATCCCTAGTGGCCAGGCAATCTCCTGGGACCTGTGACGTGTCCCAGAAGATTGCCAGGAGGGAGGGGCCGCCTAGGAGGAGAGGAGGAGTCGCCTAGGCGGCCCAGAGGCAGAAGGTGGAAGAGGGACAGGAAGTCCCTCTGAAACCTGGGGACACACTCCCCCCTCCCCCCCCCCAAAAAAAAACGACATGCCAAATGTGGCATGTAAGGGGGGTGAGAAGTGCTTAAAGCGGAAGTTTCATTTTCATGGGTGGAACTCCGCTTTAAGGCTGGGTTCACACTATTGTGAATTGGATGCAGGTTTTTTCCACATCCAAAAGAAAAAAGATATACCTGTGCTCAGATCCCAATAGCTTGTACATGTAATGACCTACCAGGTGCTAAAGGGGTGTGACCACATAGTAACACTACAAATGCCAACTGGACCCTCTGCACACTCCTACAACCTTCCCTGCAAACTATGCATTGTAAAACGGGATATTTAGTTCACATATCTTGTGTCTTTATGCTTTTTCTGAAACCAGATCTGAACCTAGTCACTCTCCCCCATCTTGTGTCTTTATGCCCCAAGTTGGCATGGTGTCCACCATAGCATTTGCAGTGGCAAGGCAGTGTAGGACTGGCCAGAAGAGGGATTACTTTGACGGAGTTGGTCAGCTTAAATATGTATTGCAATATATGTGAAGTACTAAATATCCCTATTTTACATTGCATAGTTTGCTGGGAAGGGTGCAGCAGTGTGCAGAGGGTCCATTTTGTATTTGTTTTCCCACATCCAATTCACATGTCAGGAGATTGTGACCGCGTGAAACGGTTAACGGGGACGCACCGAACCCCTGCTGGGAGCGGCACCGTGAGGCAATGTGAACCCAACCTTAAAGAGGAACTGCAGTTAGCTCACATCATTTGTAATAAAAACATATTTGCCATTCTGAAGCTTCCCTCCAACCACTTTGCATATTGCTTTATACACTGTATACTGTACTTGCAAAATATGCTGCAGAAATCTCCCTCCACTAAGTCTGGCTGCAGCCATTTTAACTGTGGGCATCTGAAGCTGCTGCCTGTTCACTTCCTGGAGGCACATGTTCAGCTCTCATTGGCCCTCTTATGACTCATCCTACCTCCCTTCCTGACACACTCTCAAGAGAGTGAGAGAGAGAGAGCTGTGCATGATGTCATAAGCCTAGGCCAGAGGTAGGCAACCATGGCACTCCAGCTGTGCTGAAACTACAAATCCCATTATGCCTCTGCCTCGGGAGTCATGCCTGTGGCTGTCAGTCTTGTAATCCCTTATGGGATTTGTAGTTCTACAACAGCTGGAGGGCCAAGATTGCCTACCCCTGGCCTAGGCTAATGACCAGACAAGAAACGGGAAGTGGGCTGTATAAGGTATTTACTGGCAGAAAAAAAGTTTCACTATTCAAAGTTAAAACAACAAGGGCAGAAGATTTAATAGATGGAAAGATTAAAAAAATGACTGAAGGTCCGCTTTAAAGTGTTACTAAACCCACAACAGTAGAATCAGTCTGTATATGAGGTAAAGCATGCTTGTTATACTCACTGTGGAACCTAAGGGGTTAATCCTGCCCATTGTGTAAAAAGGCTGTTTGATCCTGTCTTCTCTGATTCTCCCCTTCTTTTACTATCCTCAATACATCTGCTGATAGAACAGAGCCCTAGGAGGTACTCTGCACATGCTCAGTTTGGTGTGTATTGCTAGAGAGTTTTTTTTTTTTGGGAGGGTGCATGTGATCAGCACAGGGTCAATCAGCACGGTCCAGGTAGAGAGTTAGTGGTCATGCAGCCTCCTAGGACACCCTCCCTGGTGTCACGTGACTCGTTAATGTTACAAGTTCTCAGGTGTGAATGGGGAGCAGGTGTGTTAAATTTGGTGTTATCGCTCTCACTCTCTCATACTGGTCACTGGAAGTTCAACAGGGCACTTCATGGCAAAGAACTTTCTGTGGATCTGAAAAAAAGAATTTTTGCTCTACATAAAGATGGCTTAGGCTATAAGAAAATTGCCAAGACCTTGAAACTGAGCTTCAGCGCAGTGGCCAAGACCGTACAATGGTTTAACAGGACAGGTTCCACTCAGAACAGGCCTCGCCATGGTCGACCAAAGAAGTTGAGTGCACGTGCTCAGCATCATATCCAGAGGTTGTCTTTGGGAAATAGATGTATGAGTGCTGCCAGCATTGCTGCAGAGGCTGAAGGGGTGGGGGGGTCAGCCTATCAGTGCTCAGACCATACGCCGCACACTGCATCAAATTGGTCTGCATGGCTGTCGTCCCAGAAGGAAGTCTCTTCTAAAGTTGATGCACAAGAAAGCCCACAAACAGTTTGCTGAAGACAAGCAGACTAAGGACATGGATTACTGGAACCATGTCCTGTGGTCTGATGAGACCAAGATAAACTTATTTGGTTCAGATGGTGTCAAGCGTGTGTGGCGGCAACCAGGTGAGGAGTACAAAGACAAGTGTGTCTTGCCTACAGTCAAGCATGGTGGTGGGAGTGTCATGGTCTGGGGCTGCATGAGTGCTGCCGGCACTGGGGAGCTACAGTTCATTGAGGGAACCATGAATGCCAACGTGTACTGTGACATACTGAAGCAGAGCATGATTCCCTCCATTCAGAGACTGGGCCACAGGGCAGTATTCCAACATAATGACCCCAAACACACCTCCAAGACCACCACTGCCTTGCTAAAGAAGCTGAGGGTAAAGGTGATGGACTGGCCAAGTATGTCTCCAGAACTAAACCCTATTGAGCATCTGTGTGGCATCCTCAAATGGAAGGTGGAGGAGCGCAAGGTCTCTAACATCCACTAGCTCTGTGATGTCGTCATGGAGGAGTGGAAGAGGCCTCCAGTGGCAACCTGTGAAGCTCTGGTGAACTCCATGCCCAACAGGGTTAAGGCAGTGCTGGAAAATAATGGTGGCCACACAAAATATTGACACTTTGGGCCCAATTTGGACATTTTCACTTAGGGGTGTACTCACTTTTGTTGCCAGTGGTTTAGACATTAATGGCTGTGTGAGTTATTTTGAGGAGACAGCAAATTTACACTGTTATACAAGCTGTACACTCACTACTTTACATTGTAGCAAAGTGTTATTTCTTCAGTGTTGTCACATGAAAAGATATAATAAAATGTTTACAAAAATGTAAGGGGTGTACTCACTTTTGTGAAATAGTGTAAGTGACAAACAAATTAAAGATGAAATCCAGCTAACACTTTTTTAAAGCCGCTATATACACAGTTTTTTTTCATTTTCGGAATAAAGCTTTTAAATTAAAACCTGACCATTGAAAAGCAACCCAGTCAGCGTTAAATATTTTGTCTCAACCAGGGCTTGTTGACAAGTGCGGCTACATAGCCACTCGCCCGAAAAGTGATTGGTGGTGGATCACTTGTCAGGGGGCAGCAGACTGGCAGTGAGGAGGTGATATGTTGCCTCTTCACCACCTGATTTCACCCTCAACAGGTAAATGCGTGTGACGCAGCACCCTGGCCTGGAAAGAGAGACTCCTCTGGCATGGCAGAGCTGGTGGTTTTATGAATTTGTCCATAAGCAGTAATAATCATCAATTTTGAGTGAGTTGCCAGTTGTCTTTTATTAAAGGTTTGCCACACTAAGGCTGGCCATACAATTTTCTTATTCAAATTCCTTCAGATTTACCTTCAACTGTGTAGTACAAGGGCCTGCCTGCATGCAGAATGAAAGTGTTTAGGTCTGACCCCATATTATATGGTTTTGGTAAATCTAAAGGAAAATTGTACAAGAAGATTGTATAATATATGGCCAGCCTTATGCCTCGTACACACGGGACGACGATCGTACGTACGATCGTCTCAAATCGTATGTTGCATAATGTAACTTGCATACTGACTGCACTACACAATCGTAAGACCACAGAAAGAACGTTCAGGTGCATGTAATTATCATCCGGCCGTTCCTAACTTCTGAGCATGCGTGTTTTGCACAATACAACTTGTTGTACCAACTGCTCTGTACACACGATACAACGGTCGTATGAGCGCTTGCTGGTACGCCCAAGTTTTCTAGTCTGCTCATACAACTCCCTTGTACGACCGTCGTATGTTCGGCTGTTCTAATCGCGCATACGAACGATCGATATTGCATACAACAGTCGTTAGTACGACCTGTTGTACACGATCCTCGTCCCGTGTGTACGAGGCTTTAGTCTGACGCCCTCTTGTGTTTCCTCATTTGAGGTGTATGCAAAGCAAGGCATATATATAGCCCTGAGTGGCTTCTTGACTTGTTCAGGTGGATGGTCACGGGGCAGAAAAACTGCCAGATTTGACCGCCCTCTAACTGTTTGTGTTAATAAGCCCTGACTGACACTTTCGCTGCACAGTGCACAGCTTGCCTGTTAAAGGAAGTTGAAAAATGACAGATTTGGGGCTCGTTTACACTTGCCTTCATTATTACCACCTCTCTGAAAAGCGATCTGCAGTTAAGCACTTTTCAGAGGCATTTCACACAAGTGGCCCAGACGGGGCTGCTGTTAGATATCACTCGGCTGGAAGTGACTGAGGACATAGATTTATCAGTCCCATTGTCTGCAGCCTCGGCTGCACAGATGAATGAATATGAAACACTCTGAGGCTTCTTGCTCATTCACAAATGGAAGCATAGTAAACACAATTTACTATGCTTCAGTGATGAATGGACACGGGAGTGATTGGTCATGATCACTCCCTGTGTTCATTCAGATAAGGAAAGGACTAATAAATTACATATTTACTGCCCCCTTCCCTCTCTCTTCTTCCTGAAACATCCCCACGTATGCCCGCAGCAGCTGCTGGCAGAAGAGGAGGGGAGGAAAGCTGACAGGGCTGCGGGAGAAAGGGGTACACAGGGGGGCCTGGATAGCAGATGGAGAGGGGCACATAGGGTAGAACCAATCCCCCTGCAGTGAAGCCGGAGGAGAGAGAAGCTGGCAGGGCTGCAAGGGAAGGCAGAAGAGGATTGGTGTCTGCAATAAGACAGTACAGCGGGCCCTGCTGCTCAGCAGGTGCCTGGGCCCCCTTATGAACTGATGGGGCCCGGGCTCTGTACAGGAGGGCTGGCTGTACTGCCTTATCAGCGGCCCTGGGCTCAGAGGTGATATCTCTGCCACCACCTTTAAACGCTAACAGCACTGTGCCTGAACTGTGTGCATTACATTCACTGTGATATCTTCAGTGTGCTTCCATTTTAGCCAACCAATAAATTGTTGAACAGAAGACTCTGGTTGCTGTGGGTAACACAGACAGCTCTACTGTCAGTCATTTTCATAGTTTTATAATGTAATACAATCACATAAAGTGTTTGGATGACACTGTACAGAAAAATATGATCAGTGTTCTGGAAATTCAGGATGTTGCCCAACAAACACCCACACAGACTAAGGAGCTGCATTCCCTGGCACACAATGAGGAGAAGTGTCACGTGTGGGATTCTTGTCCCGACTCCGGAAAGAGAAGCTTGTCCCTAATCTGCTAGAACAGCTCAGCGTCCGGCCAGAATGCCACGTTCACCTCCTCAGGAGAGCCAATGTAATGTGTTTATAGAATTAGAAATGAATGGTATTTAAAGCATGTCCATGCAGATAGACAAGGCACAACGTAATGCAGCTCTGTATTTATTAGTACATCATTAAATGTTTTTTTTTTTTTTTTTTTTTTTATTCAAGCACCGTTAAAGTGTTACTAAAACCTACAACAGTAATGTCTGTATATGCAGCAATGCAAGCTTGTTATACTACCTGTGGAACCTAAGGGGTTAATCCTTGGCATTGTGTAAAAATGCTGTTTGATCCTGTCTTCTCTGATCCTCACCTTCTTCCACTGTCCCCAATCCATCTCCTGATACTACAGAGCCTTGTGGACACTCTGCACATGCCCAGTTTGATGGGTATTGCTATAGAGTTTTTTTTTTTTCTTGAGAGAGTGCACGTGATCAGCACAGGGCTAATCAGCACAGTCCAGACAGAGGGTCAGGGGTCCTACAGCCTCATAGGACAGTCAGAGGAGAATGAAAACTCCTCCTACAAGCTTTAACCAGACACTTATAGAAGTCACAAGACTGCTATATACTGCTGATGAGAAAAAATATTTACCAGGTTATATTTACTAAAATAATTGTATTTCCATGTTCTGTGTAGTGTGGGAGATCAGATATAGTGAATGCAGGGTCCTGGGTTTAGTAATACTTTAGGAAAGGGGTGTAAGGGTGGGTTTGGGCGCTACTAGAAAAAAATAAGTGTAGGAAGTATAGGCGTTTAAATTAATGCTGCAACTGTGCCAGTGCAGCGGATCAATAAAAATCCCTGTGTAATAAAAAGTACCTGATATAAAATCCTCCAGTGTAAACATATAACAGACAAAAATGTGCAAGAAAAATAAATAACTAAATACTAATAGAGTTTAAATTAATATTGCAACTGTAAAGTGCCAGTGCGATAAATCAATACGAATCCCTGCGTGTAGTAAAGTGCCTGATAAAAATTCTTCTGCTGTAAACATATGTAAACCAAAATGTGCAAAATAGACAGCTGAATATAAAGTGTCGGTATAAAAAATATATAATTATATAAACAATAAATAATAACTAAAAATAGTATGCTTCTGAGTGAACAAAGTGCTTTGTGCAATCAAAACAATTAGTTCAGGTACTAGTAAAAACCATAGTCCAATTATGTATGTAAGAGTCCAGAAATAATGTTACACATTGCATGCTTCACATGATCCTCTAGTATTCCAATAAAATGCGATCCAAAGGCAAACAGCAAAATACATGAATAGTCAGTGTCAATCCAGATCAAATTGTACCATGACACTCAATCAGACATCATCTATTAGGCAACCAGGTGGAACCGAAGGGATGGTTCTGACGTAGCCCTTTCACTGACCAATAGCACAGACCTGGGGATCCTGCTACCAGCAGACTGGGAATCCCACTCCCCGCAGGCTAACGTGTCACCTCCCAGGGCTCGATACATAGAAATGGAATGGAAAGGGAAACTATGGAAATGCCAAGTGCAGGTTGTCACCATATGCTGTATGCTGTACTTACTAATATGCTGGGGAAGTCAGACTAAAGCATCGTACACACGAGTCGACGATCGTATACAACAGGTCGTACGAACGACCGTTGTATATGAAATCGATCGTTAGTACATGCTATTAGAACAGCCGACGTACAACGGGAGTTGTATGAGCAAACTAGAAAACTTGGTCGTACCAACAAGCAGTCATACGACCGTTGTATCGTGTGTACAGAGAAGTTGGTCCAACAAGTTGTATTGTGCAAAACACGCATGCTCAGAAGTCAGGAATGGCCGGATGCTAATTACATGCACCTGAACGTTCTTTCTTTGGTCGTACGATGGTTTAGTGCAGTCAGTATGCTAGATACAACAGCCAACATACGATTTGAGCCGTTCGATCGTACGATCGTCGTCCCATGTGTACGAGGCTTTAGACCAGCGGCTGGCGTCCTATCCGCTCGTACAGCCCGGGGATCGTGGGTGCGTGATGATACAGATATGGTAATTTTGATTATCTTTGACAATGGGTGTGCCTATAATCTGTTATTATTTTAACTGTCTCACACCAGCTGAAAGTTCAGATCAAGCTTGCAGTTGTACCATCAGCTTTGTAAGTTTATGGGGGGGGGGGGGAACATTTAGATCAGAATATTATGCAGAATAGAGAGCTGGGTTGGTTGTCACCAGTGTTACAATGTAGACAAAAGGGGCTGAGGCACCTTATTTGTAAAACTGCAGGCTCTGAACAGTGTATTGTTATGCTATACAGCCATATACTTGTGTTGGGTTTAAAGGGATGAAGACTGTAATAAGAAGAATGTTGTCCCTTCGGCTGGCGACAGTTCCCCTTTACCTCCAGCCTTGGCTTACAACTTGCCACTGGTGACAGGAATGACAGCCCTTCCCCGACTGGCGACTGTGTCCTTTCACCTATGGCAAAGAGGGGTTCTCCGGCCGGCAGAACCCGCAAGACTCAGTTAGGCTTCCTTGCACTAAGCTCCAACCTCTGCAATTCCTTCCTCTCCTGGGTAGGCCTCAGACTGCATAACTCCCGGATAGGCCTCAGGCTTCTGGCCTAGCAGCCGGGAGCTTTTAACACATGTCCACCCAGACGGCCGTCCAGGTGGCACAGAACCCCGATCACTTGACTTCTCTCCAATAAATAGGTTCTCCCAGCAGGCCATGGGGTCGAAGAAAACCCTTGCCCATTAGCCAGAACAACCTACCCACTTACATTCTAGGTTCATTTACACCTTGTCAATACAGTGCCAGGAATGAAAATGCCACCCAGTGGCAGAGAAGTAAACTAAAATTAGAAAAGTAGAACTAAATTTATCAGCATCCCGACTCAACCCAGGGTGCTACAACAGTATAACACCTTTAAAGTCCCACCTCCTTACTGAGGTCTTGGAAACCTTCAGTTTTGAGCCCCCAGGACCACACATGCACTACTGGCTGGAAATGTCACGCACACGTCTTCAGAGCTTAGACCTCTCTCATAATACTGCATTGCCATTACACCCAATCAGTGGGTTCTCTGAGTGGGAACATTTTAGGGTGCACTCACACAGACAGTTTGAACCAATCCAGGCACAGTTCAGCCCCTTGGGCAGGTTCGTTTGTGTAGTGTGAGCACCCCCGAACCACATCCAGGGCCCTCTTGGAAGAGGTGGAGACGATAGAGGCTCTAACATCTACACGCTCAGGAACTTTCATATTGAATTAGGTTTAATGGTAATAAAGAAACTGAATGCTGGTTGATGCATTCCACTACTGCTTAAAGCAACCCTCCTACAGGGAGACAGCTGTCCGATCGGATGCTGGCGCCCCATGTGACTTCAGCGACCATCTTTGGTCAGGCAGAGTCTATTTTATGGCTCCCATATTGGAATGCTTTATGCAACCGGTTAGTGTAGGGACAGATTCCCCATCTAACAGAGAGGTAGGGAGAGGTTCCGGAGAGTAGGGACAGTGCAGGGACTATGTCTACCATGCTTCAGGAAGCCTCCCCTTTTGGGTGTGAACCAACCAGGTCGCATTCCTATCCTTCAAGTCTTCAGACCTCTGTTACAGTGGCTGCAGGTGGACATACCTGCCCACCGGGCCTATCTATGTTGGGCTGGCCTTCTCTTACATATATTATTATTGCCTAACTTGGACTCTGTGTGTTTACTACCCACCACACCACACTGAGCCTTGCGCTCAGATTTATCTTTCTACTTTTTTAATGTGGTATACAAAGGAAATCAGATAGTGTTGGTTGTGTAAATGCCACTGTTGTATTAATTAGGGCATGCTTCCTCAGCTAGGATTTCGTGGAATACTGGGGTTCCTGCCAGTGGCGGCTGGTGAAATTTTAGGATGGGGGGGCGCCAGACCCTGCCCTTCCTTTTTGACCCCTCCCACTTCTCATAAGCCCCACCCTTTATAGTTTCCACCCCTTGTGTCAGGAGTATACAGCCCAGCATCACCAGATAGGGGTATACAGAATCACCAGATAGCGGTATACAGAGTCACCAGATAGCAGTATACAGAGCCCCCAGATAGCAATATACAGAGTCACCATATAGCAGTATACAGAGCCCCAGATAGCAGTATACAGAGTCACCATATAGCAGTATACTGAGCCCCAGATAGCAGTATACAGAGACCCCATATAGCAGTACACAGAGTCACCATATCGCAGTATACAGAGCCCCAGATAGCAGTATACAAAGTCACCATATCTCAGTATACAGAGCCCCAGATAGCAGTATACAGAGTCACCATATCGCAGTATACAGAGCCCCAGATAGCAGTATACAGAGTCACCATATCGAAGTATACAGAGCCCCAGATAGCAGTATACAGAGCTCCAGATAGCAGTATACAAAGTCACCATATCGCAGTATACAGAGTCACCATATCGCAGTATACAGAGCCCCATATAGCAGTATAGAGAGCCCCCATATAGCAGTATACAGAGTCACCATATTGCAGTATACAGAGACCCATATAGGAGTATACAGAGCCCGAGATAGCAATATACAGAGCCCCAGATAGCAGTACACAGAGCCACCATATCGCAGTTTACAGAGCCCCAGATAGCAGTATACAGAGCCCCCATATAGCAGTATACAGAGTCACCATATCGCAGTATACAGAGCCTCAGATAGGAGTATACAGAGCCCGAGATAGCAGTATACAGAGCCCCAGACAGCAGTATATAGAGCCCCAGATAGATATAGATTCAAGCAAATTTCAACCTGTTCATCAAGAACCAGCTGAAATTCACGCATTCTATGATCAGCTTAAAGGGACATTTTTGCATTGACCACCAATGTGAGGTAACACTACTTAAAATTTCCACAATTTGAATCCCTTTCCTACCCATTATTATTATTATTTCATTTCATTATAGTCACTGAACATGATTTTTCATATAGAGCAACCTTTGGGTGTCAAACACCATTTGTTCTTCTTTTATTTATTCTACGTCAATGGGTTTGAGATTTAATATATACTAATTATCAGTAGGGGCTTTAAGGCCTACAAGGTCAATGTAAGGGTTCCTTTGTATTTAAAAGGTTAAGGAAGAAATGGATAGACTACTGGGATAATTCCAAAGGGAATTAAGGTTGGTTTTATTACTTGTGCTGTTTGTGATGTACAAAGACAGTTGATTTGATATGTTACTGGAGTATTTTGGGGAAATGCTAATGGCTGTGCCTGATACATGTTTTCTTCTTATTTTGCTGAAATGTATGTTCATATATTTCAAATAAAATAAGACATGATTTAAAAAAAATGTTAAGAAAGGTACAGGAAAGGATAATTGACTCTCCAGTGATGTGCTCTATGTTCTGTCTCCATAGCCATCTGTCAGTCCTCTTGTGAGCTGGGCTTCATTCAACTGATGAACTGACACGGAATGGGAACAAGTTGATGGAGAAGGTAGAAGTAAGGTTTTTAGGTTAAGGCAGGATAGGTTTCCCTGATCAGATGAGATTTTAGAGATAACCTAAAAGGTAGACAGAGTAGAAGATAGCCAAATAAAGTGGGGTTTTCCAGACAATGGGAGAGGCTCTGGAAAAGTCTTGGAGGTGAGCATGGGAGGAAGTGGTAGGGACACTAGAAAATAGGAGGTCCTGGGAGAAACGGAGGATGGTTGGGGTGATATTTTGAAATAAGGTTGAAGATGTAGTTGGGGAGGGCTTTGTACGTTGTTAGTATTTTGAATTTTATTTTTGGTTAAGCAGAAGCCAGTGGAGGGATTGGCAGTGAGGGGTGGCAGCCGTAGATTGGTTAGTAAGTTGGATGATTCTGGCAGCACCATTCATAATAGACTGAAGAGGTACAGCCTGTGTAAAGGTATGCCATTAAGACTGGAGTTGCAATACTCGAGATAACCAGGGAGAGAATAAGTAGCTTTGCAATGTTATAGGTTAAGAATAGGTATATTTTGGAAATGTTAAGGCATCAAGATTTGGTCAGTAATTGGATGTGCACTCTGGAGCGAGTGGAGGGAATAATAGTTTTGCCATTGTTCTAAATGGTAAATTTGTGGAAGGGAGATCAGGAGGAGAAAACATTACGTACTCAGTTTTTGAAAGATGAATACGTCAGACAACAAATGAGTTAAGACCCCTTTCACAATGGTACTTTTTTCAGGTGCTTTAGCGCTAAAAATAGCGCCTGAAAAACTCCCTCCAATCCACCCCAGTGTGAAAGCCTGAGTGCTTTCACACTGGGGCGGTGCGCTTGCAGGAAAAGGAAAAAAGTCCTGCAATCAGCATCTTTGGGGCGGTGCGGGAGTGGTGTACACCACTCCTACACCGCCCCTGACATTGAAACAAATGAGCAGCGCTTCCAAAAGGCGGCTGAACACCACTTCGGATGCGCTGCACACTGGCACTTTTAACCCCTTCTTTGAGGTTAAAAGCACCCTGCTGCCGCCCGAATAGCAGCGCCCAATCGCTGCTACAACAGCGGTAAATCGTTAAACTAGCAGCGCTTTACCGCTACTGCCCCCCAGGGTGAAAGGGGGGATTGAAGGGATGAGCTGAGTGGTAGAGATAGATTTGGTGTCATTAGCATAGAGTTGATATAGGATACTGTGGGAGGTTATCTGCTGACCCAGAGAAGAGATTAAGACCCCTTTCACACTGAGGCAGTTTTCAGGCGTTTTAGCGCTACAAATAGCGCCTGAAAACTGCCTCCCATGCCACAACAGTGTGAAAGCCCAAGTGCTCTGCCCATTGGAATGAATGGGCAGCGCTTCCAAAGTGCCTGAAAAGCAATCCGGAAGCGCCGAAAACACGGACACTTTAAACACCTTGTTAACCCCTTCTTGGGTGTGGATAAAGCTCCACTTAACCACTTCAGCCCCGGAAGGATTTGCTGCTTTAGGACCGGAGCCCTTTTTGCGATTCGGCGATGCGCCGCTTTAACTGACAATTGCGCGGTCGTGCGACGTTGTACCCAAACGAAATTTGCGTCCTTTTTTTCTCACAAATAGAGCTTTCTTTTGGTGGTATTTGATCCCCTCTGCGTCATTTCTGATCGCCGCTATAAACAAAAGAAGAGCGACCATTTTGCAAAAAAAAACAAATTTCTTACTTTTTGCTAAAATACAAATCCAAAAAAAAAAAATAAAAAAACTTTTTTTTTCACAGTTTTTGGCCGATTTATATTCTTCCTCATATTTGCGATAAAAAAAAATCGCAATCGGCGTTTATTGATTGGTTTGCGCAAAAGTGGTCGCGTTTACGGATGATAATTCATTTTTGGGGTTTTTATTATTTTTTTTTTACTAGTAATGGCGGCGATCTGCGATTTTTAGCGGTACTGCGATATTTCAGCGGACATGTCGGACTATTTTGACACTTTTTTGGGACCATTGGCATTTATACAGCGATCAGTGCTATAAAAATGCACTGATTACTGTGTAAATGTCATTGGCAGTGAAGGGGTTAACCTGCAGGGGGCGCTCTAAGGGTTAACTGTGTTCCCTGGGCGTGTTATTACTGTAGGGGGACTGCCCTAGCTGGGGAAGGGAAGTGGTCACAGCCTTCGTATACAGGAAGGCTGTGATCACATCCCTTCCCCCTCACACAGAGCGGAGGTCCGTGTTTGCATACACGGACCTCCGCTCCTTCGCTCCGGGGGGGCCATCGCGGGTAGCCGGCGGCAATCGAAGCCGCCGCACCCGCTCCCTGGCCCTCCCCGAACACAGTGAGTGCGCGGGCGCGCCTCTGGTGGCGCGCGCGCTCACTAGGCTCGTGAGCGCGGCCGCCGTCATATGACGGCGATTTGCGCTCACGAGCCACCTTGTCGCCGTCAATTGCCGATCAGCGGTCGGCAAGCGGTTAAACACCTGTAAAGCCCCGTTAAAATAAGTGATGGTTTACCACTACACCGGTCCGCGCCCCAGTGTGAGGCTCATACAGAGGGAATAGAAGAGGCCCAAGCACAGAGCCTTGGGGGACCACAGTGGAAAGAGTGTGATGCTTGCCTAGATTTTCACTTTATATAAAGGCATGTGGCTTTGTGTTAGCAATGTTAGAAAATGTATACCATACAGCAGCCAAGTAAAACTGTTTATGTACCCTAGACACTAATCGTGCTACAGGCTCTGTGCCACATCTATTATTTGTAAATCATTAAAAATATGACACAGCCACTTACTAAATACACAGTGTATAAAAAAGGAAATGATCAAACCACAATATTTACATACATATTTACATAGTGTCATTATGATATCACTATATCCATTTCAATTAAAATCTATAGTTACTGATATTTTTAAAATCTAGGTCTAAATATTGCATTGTCAGTCCTAATCAAAAGCAGTCACTGTTTGGGTATGCTGATGGCTGCATGCGTTGTGAATATGTGAATATAAAATTCGACAGAGGAGATTCCTCTATCCATGCTATTTTAGGATTCTAGTGAATTTGACTCAAAGGCCAAAATTTGAATCCCCTATGCCCAGTCTTAAGCCGGCCACTCCTTTTTTTCAATTTGCTTTCCTTCGACCCTGGACTTCAAAACACATATATGGTGTTAGTAAACGCACCTGTGCTATGATGCACAACAATGACAATATGTAAATGCTCTGTGCATTATGGTGAGCATTATGGCCAAAAACAGTACTGGTTAACCAAAGTTCCCTTCATGGGTTGCCTTCATGTCAGGCACCTCAAAATACAAAAAAACTGTGCAAGAATGCTTGTATGCGAGTGAATCAGCCCATATTGTACTTTAGAATATACTTACAGTGGTAGTAAACCCTCCTATCATTTTCAGCCAAGGAAGTTGCCATCTTGGCCTCTGTTTAATCTACAACTGCCATGATACTGCACATGTGATCAGCTATGATACCAGCCATTGGATGGTTTGACAGTTTGGTTTAGAGCACAACCAATGGGAGTGTTGCATTTTCGGCACGTGCAGGAAATTTAACTGGTTTTTAAACTGTTAAATGGATGGGTTTACTACTGCTTTAAAGTGTCCCTGT
Source organism: Glandirana rugosa (assembly GCA_018402905.1). NCBI lineage: Eukaryota > Metazoa > Chordata > Amphibia > Anura > Ranidae > Glandirana > Glandirana rugosa. The sequence continues at coordinate 32,966 of BLSH010171086.1, forward strand.
CAGGGGGTCGACAAAAGAACTAACCTGTGAAGGAAACCGCTTTATACATACCTGTCCATCTGTCCATCAAACCTTTTGTGGAAACTACTCACTGTAGCAGAGCTCCTGACACAGATCTGACTCCACACTTCTGGGTGTATGGAATAGCATGTCTCCCTCCTAGCTGCTTTGGTTCCTTCTGATGACCTCTATTGTGCCCCACAGTGACTGGTGGACAACAGGAGGCAGGGCTGCCATTAGAAATCATGCAGACTGAGAGCGAGCGGGACAGTGAACTTGAGAGGACAACCCCCTTGCTATACTGTGAGATGCATAGACTGTGTAAGGATCCACTGCCCTCTACTGTCAGCTGCTAGTATCACACTGTAATGTAAAATGATGTATGTAACATCCTGACTTTGAGATTGTTGGGAAAAGATCCTGGAAGGAGGAAGTGGAGAGGGAAGGTCTCAGCCACATGTTCTGTCCATGCTGCTAATACCAGATGAGAAAAGATGATGATGCAAGTATTTCTATGCTCTAACGGCCAGTTCACACCACATGCAGTCTAGTGCATTATTTTCTGCATCAAAAACGCATGTAAAGTAGGTTATATGGATTCCAATGGCATAGTTCACACCAGTGCAGTCAGTTCCAGTGTGTTCCAGTTCCAGAAAAAAAGTAGAACATGCTGCATTTTTCCTGCACTGGACTGTACTGGAACACGGTAAAACGCATCAAAAACGCACCAGAATGCACTGGAAAGTATCAAAAATGCCACAAAAATACATCGAACAGCAGTACAGTAAAAAAAAGAAGAAAAAAAGCATGTGAAATGCATACGGAAATGCATAAAAAATGCACTGGAACGCATTAAAAATGAACAAGCAGAAACGCATCTGGATCTGGAGTGCATTTTTGTGGTGTGTCTCATAGTTTAAAAGAGAAGTTTTTTTTTTTTTTTTAAATCATACTTACCTAGGTGAACGCAGCATCTGTCCCCAGCCAGCTCTAAGACTGAGAACTGAGTGTTTAAAGACCATTGATTACTCCGTTCTCAGAGCTCCATGATCAGAGAGATGGTGATTGTCAGTCACCAGCTCTCTGCTCTGCCCTCACTGGAGCGCTGGGCTGTGGAAGGGGCGGGAGCGGCTGGCTCAGGCTCTCAGTAGCTCGCTGAGAGGCTGAGCCAGGTGCCGGTCCAGGCATGTGGGTGGATCCTGATCATATGGTCGCGATCTTTCCCGAGCCTGGACTGGCTCTGTGATGTCAGCTGACAGCCCGCTGTCTGCTGAAAATGGGTCACAGGAGTTCAGAACAAACTGCACTCCTGTGATCCACAGGGGAAGTTCAGCCAAACGAGCTTTGGCTATACTACTTCTTTAACTGCAGCTGCCATAGCTTCTTGAATGTATTGCTGAATCCTTGTGACAAAGTATATCTGTCCTATCACTATCTCACATGCACAGTGCCAGATAACTAAGGCTGTGCTCCAGACTTGTGGGGTAACGGCCGGGAGGTTGATGTCTCCTATCACTGCAGATCTTGTCTTCAGGTCTCAGACATAAAGACAGACACTGCATCATCCTCAGGGGCCCCTGCAACAGAACTTTGCTGCAACATTTGTCTAACAATATCTCTATTAACTACTGTATATATACCCGGGTATATGTGCACAATTCTACCAGGACTCCTATTGGGCCCTTTTCTGATAATACCTGTTTGTACTTTGGATGTATGTACTGTGCTCAACCACTTGACTTCCGGGAGGTTTTACCAGGCCATTGTTTTGCTATTCAGCACTGTGCTACTTTAACTGCCAGTTGCACGGTCAACACTGTACACAAATTTAATTTTTATCTTTTTTTCATACAAATAGAGCTTTCTTTTGGTATTTGATCACCACTAGAAATCATCCATTAAGAAAATTAAATTTCTTCCTAAATTGAGGCCAAAATGTATTCTGCTACATGTGTTTGGTAAAAAAAAAATTCCCCAAAAGAGAGGGCTACCGCAGGGCAGTATGCAGTGCGTTCTGGTGGAGGTTGTGAGCAGCTCCTGCTGACCTGATGGGGCCTGGGCCGGTACTGGAGGGCTGCCTCCCCTCCTCTAAAAGCATCCCTGACAGGAGGAACCACAGCAGCTGGGTGGACAGGGGGACACGCTATTCAACCAGCCTGAGCAATTTAATCTGTGCCAGGAGTTTTGTTATGGAGTGCAGTATTAGTAAATGGATCGGCAGATGTGTATTTATAAAGCTTTTTTTTTTTATCATGGGTTAGTTTTTGCTAGCCCTCTGTCAACATCACTTTGAAGTATTAAAGAGGGGGGAATTTTGGGACTTTGAATGAGGCCTGTGACGTGCAGGTTGCATTGCCTCCATCCTTAGCAAAAAACAAAGGGGAGTTTGGGACTTTGTGTGAGGCATGCTAATGAGGAACAAGCAGGAAACAACATTTCTGTAAAAAAGTATTTAATTCCATGATTTTGTCAATATCATCAAGGGTCACAGACACATGAAATGTGAATGTAAAATTATTTCATATATATATATATATATATATATATATATATATAACATAGTAAATTCATATATAAAACACTCATCCATATAGGGACACAGTAAAAACATAGTCGCTGGCAGCATGTCAAATGTTAAAATCATTCAATCCTTTGTAGCCAAATGTAAAGAGTAACAACAGTGTATGTATGATGGAGTCAGGCAAGATGGTATAGGTAGCTAGGTGGAGCTCTAGGTTCTAAATGCATAGCTCAACGCGTTTCGTGGTTCTCTACCACTCATCAGGAGCTGATGCAAAAATATACCTAAAAAGTATAAACGATAAGTCAAGCTAAACCCAACAGAGAATGGGAAAGGAGGAGAGAGTAATGTAACAACCACCCATACTTACAGGCTCCCAATGGGTATGGGGTGTGGTAACAGCAGCTGAAAGTAGGCACAGGAAAACATCCAGCACGGGAGCTGAGGTGGTGCGGACAGGGCACAGCAACGGACAAAGAGGGAAGGGTAATTGCAGAGGTGTTCCCCATCAGACTTTACATTGATAGGATCATTATCCCAAAAGATCTGTGAATAAATGTACAATAAAGTACAGAGAGTGTGTAGGAGTGTGAAGGATGGATGGTGGAATAGTGATAAATGAGACAACCCCAGATAAAAAGCAGGAACAGAAACAGAGTGATCAGGCTGGGTAACAGATGATGAATAGCGGATAGTGTGCAGATAGTAAAGAAAGGATAGGGGGTAAAGAGAAAAAGACTAAATGCCAAGGAAAGCTGTGAAGGGGCAGAAAAAACTGCCTCAAACAATACCTGAATCACTGAATAAGGGACTAGTCCAAATAGTGTGCTGTTCCTCGTGTGGTGCCAACCAGACAGAAAGATCTGTTACTGAGAAGGGGAAGTATAAATACTCCGCTGTGGCCAAAGTGCACCACTTTGAAGTATTGGGGCTTATTCACATAGGCGCAGATAGCCGTACCCTGGAAATGGACAATTTTTCTGTGACAGGTGTTTGTATAGTCACCTGTACAGATCAATGACAGGCTGTACGCCGATAACCGCACATCCAAATAGCCACATAACTTTTCAATCAAACTGATTTCTTGAAGGAGAAAAAAAGGACAGCTACTGAAATGGGGTGCTGAGGACAATCAAAAGCTTTGCAGCACCCTCTGCTGGTGACACTCTGCATAGCCTCAAATATAGATCATAGTGCAACATTTGCATTACCTGTTTGCAATGGTAATATGCTATAACTGTGTGACAGGTGCCTCTGTTGGAGAAAAACATTGCTGAATTAATGTGATAGACAGATGGCGAGTGATACATCTGACTATGTCTACAACAGATGCATCCTACAGATGTTCATGTAAAAGTTTGCTGTTTTCATGTGATTGCTGACTTGTAGGTCCACCAGCTTTTCATGATTGAATGGCATGTGTCAGATTTGTAGAGCAGCAGTAGGATCCAAATATAAAACCACCTACAGGTTGCCTTACATCTACTTAAAGCGTTTGTCATTTTTGTGGCTCCTAAAAACGACATCCACAAAAATATGTTCTGTAATACAATTATATACACTATGAACGTACACATGGTTATGTGGGTAACCTATGCACAGAGCGGTAAGTCATCCGGTTTGTTTGCTGGACCAATACTCATGGAAATGCAGAAATTGACCAGCCTAAGATAAATTAAGTTTTTCTTAGGTGACCAGCCTTGCTATGTTGTGTGACAGAGCTGTGTAACTCTCAGGACTGGATGGACAGCAGTACAAATCCTTTGGCAGGAAAAATAGCTCCCATGTATTTCAGTTGGATAATTAGCTATTTGCTTGGAGTCCAGTTTTATATGAACCAACTACAAGTTTTTACCTTCCTGTACCATAAACAATTTAACCATTTTGATATCTTGGCTTCACTTCTGGTCCTGGAGACTGGTGGCACGGTTGTAACCCTTCTCCACTCCATCCAAAACTTAAAAAGAGATTTTGGCAGGTATTTCACTTTCTCTAATAAAATAAAAAGAATAATAAAAACACATATAGCAATTTATATATTAAATATAGAAGGGCTTTGTAGTGTCACTCATCAAATGTGAATGTAGCTGACAATAAGCCGTTGGTGGGCAGAGTTGGGAATTCTTGGAACTCAGAAAAATAGACCCAGGATTAGGTGTTCCCAGAACCACAGCTTGCTGGTACTCAGAGTATTTTAGGTAGCAGTCTGCCATGGTGTACTAAAGCACTGGCCAGGTAGATCATATGTATTTCCATAGTTTATCTAGTTAAGCAACAGCATTTAAACCTTTTAAGAAGTTGTAAACCCTCAAGGTTTTTCACCTTAATGTATTCTATGCATTAAGGTAAAAAAACCTCCTGTACTGCAGCAGCCCCCCAGAGCCCCCCTTTGACTTACCTGAACCGGATCGTTCCTGTGACGAGCACAAACCCAGCAGCTCCAGCCTCCTTCTCGGGTCCTCATTGGATAGATTGATAGCAGCGGGAGCCATTGGCTCCCGCTGCTGTCAATCAAATCCAGTGACAAGGGAGCCTGGATTTGGGGGGGGTGTCAATGGATGCAGAAGCAGGACTTGGGAGCGCGCCCGCACAACTGTCCCTAGGGAAGCGCTTCTCCATGGGGCACCCGATGAAGAGGAGGGTCCAGGAGTGCTGCTGGGGGACCCCAGAAAAGGAGCATCCAGGCCGCTCTGTGCAGAAGCCCTGCACAGAGCATGTAAGTATGACATGTTTGTTATTTATTTATTTTTTTTAACCTATAAAGTTTAACCAACCTTAAAACTAATATTTATATTTTAGGAACTTGCTGACTGGTTGAATTACCCACTGGTTTTTAAAGCGTATCCAAACTCTTTCAATCAATATGTACTATTTGTAATCCTTATGCTGCTAGCATTAGTAAATAGATAGGAAGGTATATTATATTTACTTGTTTTAAAGAGGAAGTAAACCCTGATGGGGTTTACTTCCTCTATATTCCCCTGCAAATTAGAAACATAATGGGCTACTATGCATCGCATAGTAGCCCATTATGTGTCACTTACCTGCAAACGAAGCCTGCGATGTCCAGCATTGTCCCCTGTGCAGGTGGCGTCCATCTTCTGCCCCTCTTCCTTCCGGGGGCCGTGACTCCGGCTCTGTGACTGGCCGGAGTTGCGTGACGTCACTACCGCACATGTGCGTGGGAGCCACCAGTCACGGCACAATCCCAGTGAAGAAATGGCACGGAGGCCATTTCTTCACTGCGCATGTGCCGAAATGACGTTTGTACATCTCTTACACTGCATATCTCCTGAACCATGCAGGTTTGGGAGATACGCAGGGCACCTACATGTTAGCCTTATTATAGGCTTACCTGTAGGTTAAAGTGGTTGTCACGAGTTGACAACCACTTTAACATTGCTGCAAAAAGTATTTCATACTTCGCAGAAGTCATAATGGGCATTTTATCTGGAGGAGGGGCTTTCTCAGCTAAGCATGCCCCCCTGCCTGCATGTTTGAGCTAAAGGCAGATGGATTCCAGGAAGTAAATGCTACCTAAATCATCTGCCCTTACTTACGATGGCCACATTAGAAATGCTAGGGGTTGCTTTTTAAAATTATTTCTCAACATAATAAAGCATGGAGGCATAGATGAATGGGGAGTTTGCTTTGAATATTACAAATGAAATACATTTTCCTGTGCTCAGATACAGTTTCGTTTTGCTCTAAAATCCCGCAGGGAAAGATCCCCTTCATTGTGCTGGGTAGCTAAGAGGGTGGGATTTTACCAGAAACTGTTTTTGCTGCTTCCAATATTGGTTATTTTGTGAAGAACATTTGGGCTGACAAGTCTGACATTCAAAATACTGAACTGATACAATGTGCTATGCTGCCCTCTGGTGGAATAAGGATTGAATTGTATTTTTTATTTTTAAATATAAGCACAGAAATGGTAAAAAGTACTTCTCAACTTTCTGAGCTGAGGAAGATCAAATGTTTTAGAGTCAACATTTAGGCAAGACAAGACAACCTGCAACTGGACTTCCAACCCTGTATAGTAAAGTGTATCTTCATCTGGATCCTACACAACATGGTTTAGGCAGCTGGGCCTTCCTCAGTCTTTTGGGTGCTTCCATATGTGCATGGTGGAGAATGGAACAGTTTTTTGAGAAACAACTCAAATTGGATTTTTGGTGCTAGACCAAGGAACAACAGCCGGGTGACTTCTGGAGCATCTGCTGAGGCCTCAAGATGCAATGAGCGGCCAGTCAAAGCAGAATGGTTGGACCAGTGTGCTGGACATTTTTCCAACACAATACAGTGCTAACATTATTATTATTATACAGATATACAAATAAACATTATTTATATAGCACCAATAACATAGCACCAATAATATAGCACCAACAGTTAGTACAGGGCAGACAGTACAGTTACAATACAATACAGGAGGGATCAGAGGGCCCTGCTAGTTACAGCTTACCGTCTAGAAGGGAGGGTCAAGTGAAACAAAAGGTAATAACTGTGGGGGATGAGCTGATGGAGAAAGTAGACATACAGTTGCTAGGTGTGGGTAGGATTCAGGTCCTTTGTTTTGTGTTAGGGTGCGATGCAATTTGTATGTTAGTGTGTACTGTGGTAATGCGTGGTAGGATTAGCGTTTCACACGTTACCACAATGCAAAGATGTGAATTACGCCTTAACCACTTGCCGACCAGCCGCCGTCATCGGCTCATTCCCACAAATCGCCGTCATTGTACGTCGGTCGCGGAAACGGGTGGTGTGGGCACATGCGCATGCCCATTGACCAGCGCGGGGGGGGGGGGCGGACTCGATGTTCGCTCCAGAGAGACACAGAATAGGGATCTGCCTGTGTAAACAAAGCAGATCCTCGTTCTGTTAGGGGAGTTGAGTGAGATCTTCTGTGCCTAGTGATTAGGAACAGCGATCTCTCTCCTCTTCCAGTCAGCCCAGCCCCCATACAGTTAGAAATACCACCCAGGGAACACATTTAACCCCTTGATCACCACTAGTGTTAACCCCTTCCCTGCCAGTGTCATATATACAGTAATCAGTGCATTTTTATAGCACTGATCGCTGTATAAATGTCACTGGTCCCAAAAAAGTGTCAAAAGTGACCGATCTGTCTGCCGCAATATTGCAGTCCCGCTAATAATCGCAGTTCACCGCCATTACTAGTTAAAAAAATAAAAATGCCATAAATCTATCCCCTATTTTGTAGATTCGATAACTTTTGCAGGAACCAATTAATATATGCTTATTGCAATTTTTTTTTTTTTTAACCAAAAATATGTAGAAGAATACATATCAACCTAAAGTGATGAAGAATTTTTTTTTTTTTACTTTTTTTCAAAATTGTCGCTGTTTTTTGTTTATAGCGCAAAAATTTAAAACCGCAGAGGTGATCAAATACCACCAAAAGAAACCTCTATTTTTGGAAAAAAAAACCCATAAATTTTGTTTGGGTACAGCATCACATGGCTGCGCAATTGTCAGTTAACTGCTTCCCGACCACGCGCCGTCTTTTCACGGCGGCAGTCGGGGAGCCCTGCGCGAATCGCCGTAAATAAACGGCGATTCGCACATGGCCACCAGGGGGCGCGCGCGCGCCGCACTCCTGGGGAGTGTGCCCGCGGCTCGGGCGGACCCGATGTCCGCCGGCGAGCCGCGATGAGCGGCTATAGGGAAAAGAACGGGGAACCGCCGATGTAAACACGGTGGTTCCCCGCCCTGTCAGTGGGGCATGAGAGATCTACTGATCCCTGTCATTGGGATCAGTTAGATCTCTCATGCCCATGTTAGCCCAACCCCCCCACAGTAAGAACACACCCAGGGAACACTATTAACCCCTAGCTCTCCCCCTGCAGGTTAACCCCTTCACTGCCAATGACATTTATACAGTAATCAGTGGACATTTAAATTTCTGATCGCTGAATAAATGTCATTGGTCCCAAAAAAGTGTCAAAATGTTCCGACATGTCCCCCCCAATATCGCATTACCGCTAAAAATCGCAGATACACACACATGAAATTATAATAATTCACATTGTGTAACACAACACAGGTCCTTAAGTGGTTAAAGTGTATTTCCACTTTTGCAGCCAAATTGGTATACCATCTACTTTGTTATATGTTCCCATTAATATAAAAATTACAAATTGCTGGTTACCTATTTAAGGTAAGGCTGGATTCACACCAGTCCGGTGTGAATTCCAGCCTGTTTGCTGCTGAGAACGAACGGAGCCACCGTTCGGCGGCTCCTGTCTGTTCTTACAGCGCAGCAGCTGCCCGGAAAGGGAGGGGGAAGTGCCACAAGCAGGGGGAAAGATCCCCGTTCAGTGCGGAACACATCTGCGGGGCAGATGCTTTCCCATTGAACTTAATAGGCTGGGGATTTGCACTGCGTTGCACAGGATACGCATGGGATTGTAGGTCGCACATACACAACACACATTCAATTCATTCTAACCAAATAAAGTACACTACACAAATTTATGGTAATAAAATGGCCGCGGCACCTTTATTGGTATTAATAATTATTCCATAAACTTTATTTTCTTATTAATTTTTTTTTTAAATCATTTAACTTTATCTAAATCAATAATAAATAAATAAATATATTAAAACTTAAATTCACTCAGTCATGGAACTCGAGTGATAATTCATAAATTCATAAACAAAGTCCCCCCCTTGATCCAAGGGTGATATAACCACATAAAGGCACCAGCGACAAGGGTGGGAGGAATGGGAGCTCACAAGGTCGGCGTCCAGGACAACTGTGAGAAGAGCCCTCATGCGGGGTTTATATAGTCCACCACACGTGCTGGGAAACGTGTTTCCCGCTCAAAAGCCCCGTGACAAGCCCGTGACAGAACTCACGAGCCTTAAAGGGGCGGTAACCAAAATTGCTGCCCTTCTTTTTTTTTTTTTTTGTATTTATTTATAAAAAACAAATAAACTGTGTTGCGGCGACCACTAACCCATGCCACGGACCCTCTGACTTGTGCCCACTTAACACTAGTGGAAACCTGACACATTGAAAACAATGTGTTTTGAAGTGTCATGCAAATTGGATGCAGTATAAGCCGCGTCCAATTCGCATAGGTGTGAACCCAGCCTAAAGGTTTACTTGCTTAAAAATCCTTATGTGCTCCCCCTGCTTTGAATGTTTAAGAGGGGAGTGTGAAGTAAAGTTTAATGTAAATACCCTGTCTGTACTGTGTTTGAAATTGCAGTTTTTCATTATCAACTGTAAGCTAGGTTTGAACGCTGTGTGTCCAACAAAGGGTTAAACATTTATAAACCACCCTCCTGCATTGTATGTTAATGAGTTATAGCTCATTTGAACGAGTCAAATTTTGATCCCTCTATGGCAGTGGTTCTCAACTCCGGTCCTCGGGACCCACCAACAGGCCAGATTTTAAGTATTACCTTGGGGGGATGCAGACTAGAATACTGCAATCACTGAACAGCAAATTATATCACCTGTGATGTATTTGAGTTATCCCGCAAACCTGGCCTATTAGTGGGTCCCGAGGACCGGAGTTGAGAACCACTGCTCTATGGCCATTCTGTCGATCAAGTTCTCATGATTGGTCCTGCTGGAAAATTTCCATTGGATCAGTGCTTGCAGCCAATTGGCTGCTTTGCTGATCAGTGTATTCTGACGGCGGGGGAGTCCTGCTGTCAGAATACAGCTGCACAGCGGAGAGGTTTCCCCCATCCACCTCGAATGTGTGAATGAGGAAATTGGTTCAGTTTTTCTGAACTATCTATTGCCAGTCTACGGCTGGGTATAGATGGTTAGTTTTCTTTCATTAAGCCAGTGGACTGATCAAAAAAAAAAAAGGGTTCCCCTATCCACACAAGCGGGTGGAGGAATATCTCCCGCCAGGACAATGTATTCTGACAATGGGGCTCTCTGTTGTCAGAATACATTGATCAGTAGCCACATTGGCATTTGATTTCAAAACTGGAAGTAAGGTTTAAAGAGGAAGTAAAGTGCTGCCTCTTTTTTTTTTTCTTTTACCGGAACTGCAAAGTAAAGGCATAATGTGCTAGTATTTATCACATACTAGCACATTATTTGAAACTTCCCAGCAAAGAAGCCCTCGTTGTCACCACTGGAGGCCACATCCATCTTTGCCCGTCTTCCTTCCGGGTGCATGGACTCCGGCTATGTGACTGGCCAGAGCCGCGTGACGTCACTCCCACGCATGCGCGCAGGAGCTGCCGGTCACCGCACAGGGCTCTGAGGGAAACAGTACAGGTGGCCGTTCCTTCATAGCATATGCACAGATGACATCATCGGCTGCATATACAGTAAATATCTCCTAATTGTGCACCGTTTAGGAGATATTTACTGTATTTGCAGCCGATTATGGCATCGGTGCATGCACCTTGAAGGAACGTCCACTAATGCCATTTCTTTAGAGCCCTGTCCACACAGCCCCCCCCCCCTCCACACAGCAGTAGAATTGTTCTGAATAAACAAGCTGTCTGCTGACACCCCCCCCCCCACAAACAAATCTGTCTCGTGTTGGAAAAACTTCTCGGACGTGACACATGCTGATAACAGAAGAACAAAGCACCAGAGAGAAACGGCACTTAGAGCTTTGGGGAGAGGCTACTTTCACACTGGGGCACTTTTCAGGCGCTTTTGGGCTAAAAATAGCACCCTTATAAAGTCTGAAAAACACCCCCCCCCTTCTATCCCAGTGTGAAAGCCTTAGTGCTTTCACACTGGGGCGGTACACTTGCAGGACGTTACAAAAAGTCCTGCAAGCAGCATCTTTGGGACGGTACGGTGAACAGTGTTTAACCACTCCTCCACCGCCCCTGCCATTGAAATCAATGGGAAGCGCTTCCGAAGCGGCTACACACCGCCTCGGAAATGCAGCACGCTGGCACTTTTAACCCTTTTAATCCCTTGGGGGGGTTAAAGGCGCCGCGCTCCCGCCTGCATAGCAGCGCCATATCGCCACTATAACAGCGGAAAATCCGCTGCCCGCCCCAGTGTGAAAGTAGCCTTAAGTAAACCCTGCAGATATACAGTATCTCAAAAAATGAGTACACCCCTCACATTTTTGTAAATATTTTATATATTTTCATGTGACAACACCGAAGAAATGACACTTTGCTACAATGTAAAGTAGTGAGTGTACAGCTTGTATAACAGGGTAAGTTTGCTGTCCCCTCAAAATAACTCAACACACAGCCATTAATGTCTAAACCGCTGGCAATGAAAGTGAGTACACCGCTAAGTGAAAATGTCCACATTGGGCCCAAAGTGTCAATATTTTGTGTGGCCACCATTGTTTTCCAGCACTGCCTTAACCCTCTTGGGCATGGAGTTCACCAGAGCTTCACAGGTTGCCACTGGAGTCCTCTTCCACTCCTCCATGACGACATCACGGAGCTGGTGGATGTTAGAGACCTTGAGCTCCTCCACCTTCCATTTGAGGATGCCCCTCAATAGGGTTTATGTCTGGAGACATGCTTGGCCAGTCCATCACCTTTACCCTCAGCTTCTATAGCAAGGAAGTGGTCATCTTGGAGGTGTGTTCGGGGTGATTATCATGTTGGAATATTGCCCTGCGACCCAGTCTCCAAAGGGAGGGGATCATGCTCTGCTTCAGTATGTCACAGTACATGTTGGCATTCATGGTTCCCTCAATGAACTGTAGCTCCCCAGTTCCGGCAGCACTCATGCAGCCCCAGACCATGACACTCCCATCACCATGCTTGATTGTAGGCAAGACACACTTGTCTTTGTACTCCTCACCTGGTTGCCGCCACGCATGCTTGACACCATCTGAACCAAATAAGTTTATCTTGGTCTCATCAGAACACAGAGGCTTCCTTCTGAGAAGACAGCCATGCAGACCAATTTGATGCTGTGTGCGGCGTATGGTCTGAGCACTGACAGGCTGACCCCCCACCCCTTCAAACTCTGCAATGCTGGCAGCACTCATACCTCTATTTCCCAAAGACAACCTCTGGATATGACGATGAGCACGTACACTCAACCCCTCTGGTCGACCATGACGAGGCTTGTTCTGAGCGTAACCTGTCCTGTTAAACCACTGTATTGTCTTGGCCACTGTGCTGCAGCTCAGTTTCAGGTCTTGACAATCTTCTTATATCCTAGGCCATCTTTATGTTGAGCAAAAATTATTTTTTTCAGATCCTCAGAGAGTTCTTTGCCTTGAGGTGCCATGTTGAACTTCCAGTCACCAGTATTAGAGAATGAGAGCGATAACACCAAATTTAACACACCTGCTCCACATTCACACCTGAGACCCTGTAACACTAACGAGTCACATGACACCAGGGAGGGAAAATGGCTAGTTGGAGCCAATTTGGACATTTTCACTTAGTGGTGTACTCACTTTTGTTGCCAGCGGTTTAGACATTAATGGCTGTGTGTTGAGTTATTTTGAGGGGACAGCAAATTTGCACTGTTATACAAGCTGTACACTCACTATTTTACATTGTAGCAAAGTGTCATTTCTTCAGTGTTGTGGCATGAAAAGATATAATAAAATATTTACAAAAATGTGAGGGGTGTACTCACTTTTGTGAGATACTGTATGTGCTTTATTTAGATTTACAACCACTATTTTGTTCAATTGCAATTTCCTTTTGCTGTCCACTACAGAACACTTTATTGCAATTTTATATAGAAACAAATGCAGACAAACCAGCAACACTTCTTACACTAAAAAACATTTTTTGAATTCACAGACACATAAAATGCTGTTCTAAGATGCTGGTAGAACTATGGACAAAACTTGTTTTTTTCACTTTGGATAGAGTAAGGGAAGGTTATAACTCCTGTCACATTTTTTTTTTCGCCATCTGTGTCCCATTGCAGAGATTTCCCTTCACTTCCTTTCCCATAGCCAAATAGGAAGTGAGAGGATATCCCTGCAAATTAACCAGAAAAAGATTTCCCCTCTATTGCTTTTCTGGGGACAACCCAAAATGTAGGAATTTATTTTACTTTCAATTTCAATGATAATGGTAGAGAGGATGAATCTCCCTAGGGAGGACACACACAGCAATAAAAACCTGACAGGTGTCAAGACTCCATTCACCACTTCCTCTGACTCTACTATATCTAACGGGACAAGGCAGGGCTGCCTGCTTTCTCCTCTGCTGTTCACTCTGTGTATTGAACCTCTTGCAGCCCAGATTTGGAATGACCCAAATGTTCACGGGATCTCAGTTAGGGGAAGGGAGTTTGAAATCTCATTGTTTGCGGACGATGTCCTTCTTACTATGATGCAACCTTGGGTATACCTCCATAATCTGCATAAGCTTCTTGACAAGTTTGGCACGGCACTTTGCTTCATATTCACTGGCACTGGCCACTTCTGCAACCATATTGGCATCTAGGGCCTGATCTCCTCCACCAACTGTTTGATGTAGACTTTCCCCAAACTATCTTGTTGGGGCTACTTCTTCCCAGGTTACCCAGTCTGGCTAAGAAATCGACATCTCATATCTTTACAGCTGCTAGATGTTTGGTGGCTCTTCAGTGGAAGAGTCAAACACCTCCAACTTCCATCAAACTATGCACTACATGGAGATTATGGAGTCCCCACAGCACATCTTGCCCATATGGTAGAGTGTCATAACGCGATATGGGAGCCCTGGCATTTGCGAGAAGATCCCCCGTAAGGCTCTACTATCTCTTGCTTCTTTCTCTCTCTCCTCTTCTCTCTCTCTGTTGTTTTCTGGCTCCTATAGGGCATCATTCTGGGTACTGAACTTTATCCCTGGACCTTGTTCTGTTTGATACAACCATTTTGGGATTGGGTTCAATAGATACTGTTCATAATGCTAGACTGTTCTTCTTTAAATGCTTTATGTAATATACTGCAACTGTTATCTACTGCAACTTGTGGCTAGAAGTCATAAACACCCGTAGATCTTTGCTTTTCTTGAAAATTGGTCAGCAGTTGATATACGATGTTCTTTGTAATGCCTACATTATTTTTGTTTTATAAAAGAAAATGTAATAAAAATTGTCAATTATAAAAAAAGAAAACTGACAGGGGTTTGGCACAGAGCCACGAGCATCTGGCGGTGTGATTTTTGACACGATTGTAGCACGTTTTGCTGCGGCAAAATTGCAGCTCGTTTGGGGTGCCATTAAGAGATAATGGCATCACAAACGCGCCCCGTGTTTTGCTGCAATTCTGGAATTGTGGACAGAATCACATGATTCCAGTACGCTCAGGTGTGAACGGAGCCTTACAAACGTCTGCCACATCATAGCACAGCCAGGACGAGGGTACCACCAATTAAAGTGGTATCTCTGTACTGCCAGCCTGCAGACTGGACAGTAAGGCCCCTTCACACGGGCGGCTGTTCTGCCGTTGCTAAATGCAAGCCAGATACCAGACTCCAAATCACAACGATTACTTGCATTTGTACATTCCGATTAGCCACGGTTACATGCAGCTACGTTTAGCTGCAGTGTAAACATTCTTAACATTCTTGACATTTCCGAAGTGCTTCCTATTGATTTTCTATGCTTGTTGCCGTTGCTATCCGTAGATGACACAGTGCACTGCTTTCACCTGCAGATAGCTGCAGATTCCTGCAGATAGCTGCATAACATAGTTCCTGGACGCATTCCAATCCATTTTTTCTAATCGTTCTAAATCGTCTGTAACAAAACCATTGATAAATGCAGAGTGTGAAAGGGGCCATAGGAAAGCATTGTCACAGTATAGCTGTGGTAGATAACTTCATCTATCTACAGCTAAAAGCTGGATTCGTCCGTGTGAAAGGGGCCTTAAAGAGTAGCAGCAGACTGATGAGGTAATCTCAATACTTATGCTAATCTCTATTCCTATCAGCATTGGCTCCTAGCCTTTCCCTCACCTCTTGGAGTATAAACTCTGCTGTAGGAGGCTGATTCTTGCTCAAATTCAGGTTCTGACACTAGTTAATATTGTTTACATAACCAAGTTTGCACTAACAGAGTCTCACAACCTAAACTCTGGATTTTGTATACTGGTTATATATTTACACTGGTTGAATTAACAAATACAATTCATGATACAGAGTAGCATCAATTTATGTCTTATATCTGCTTTAAATCCTATAAATTGGTTTTCACTCAACATTACTTCTTTTTTAAGTTTTCCCTGGAGTCCTTTAAGTCAGCAAACTAATAAATTGTGATATCCTGTGCCAGGATTAACGCAGAAGTGGAAACATGTCTGTGCATGGTGTGTGAACAGCTCCAGAAAATACAAATATACCATGCACACCCATTATTGGCGATACAGCTGTGTCCTGACATGCCATGAGTGCTCCTAATGAGCTCACAGATCTGGGTGTGTACTGTGTTCTGCCTGCAGCAAGGAACACCTACCCCAAGCTTTGCACTCACCTCACACCTCAAATACACGGAACCCTGTGTGTCAGCCAATGTGTCCGACAGCACCGTGATTTCACCAGGGACAAGTGTGACAATATTCCATAACAGAGATGCGATTATTCTTTCGACTGAAAAAAAAAATAAACGAGCTTCACTTAAATTTTTTTATTAATTTATACAGTGCCAATAAATTCTACACCCCACAGCACTTCTCAGAATACATTGAGACCGTCACATTAGTCCTTGCTCCAGCTAAGCTCTTAATCAAACGCCTCAGGTTTAGGACAGGCAAGTCAAAATGGCGGTTTTTTTTTTTCGCTTTTTGAATGAGGTTCCAGCTGTTCCCCAGTTTATAAAAATACAGTTTCCTACAAAATGTTGTAGCTTAGTGCTTCAGGAAATGCTTCCACCATCATTCTCTAGGATAAAACTTTGTGTCCCCTTTGGGCGCCGATAGATTTCATGAGCGGCCCACCCTAGCGTTTCTACAGCTTCCCAAAACTATTCCCTAACTCAGCAGTGGCATATGATTGACAGACATCCACTCCAGCAGTCCTCTTTTGCAAAATGTATTGGCTCAATGTCCTGGGAAGAAAGGGTTAAGCCTGGTACACATGGGCTGAATATCGGCCTGTTCAACAGAAACTGGCCGACATTTGGCCCGTGTGAACATCAGATGGATAACCGGCATCCTCTTGAGCTCCTCAATTTTATTTTTTTGTTCAGCCTGCTGGATTGAAAGAAAAAAAACATGATAGCGTACATCAGGCTTTAGGGCCACACGATACTCAAAAGTAGTAGCAAAAATTTCCTCTATTTAGTAGTTTGTAAATACTTTGCCTCTGCCATAAGCCAATGTAAAGCTATTTAGGGCAGACAAATAGCTACCTTGAAATATCTTGAGCCTTCTCACAGGTTGGTTATGGACCTTTAAGCCAAGACCAGCAATCTCTTGCAGCACTGTCCCCGTAGGGCTTGCTGAGTGTCAGGGGAGTTGCTAGGTCTACAAAAGATCTGGGGCTAGAGCCCATAGCAGCAAAGTACAGAAAGTCATACGCTTGAGTGGGCATACTGTGTGTGTGTGTGTGTATATATATATACATATATAAATATTGTTACATACCTGAGTGTGGATTCCCCTTACATCAGAGTCCCCAGAGAGACATACCTGCTAATTGCAGAACTGCACCCACCCAGTAAGAGACTCTGGGCTATGGGCCCCAGACTCGGGGCTATAGCCCCAATAGCCACCCCCTAGCAACGCCCCTGCTGAGTGTTGATTTCACAGGCCTCTCTCTGGGTACCTGCAGCTGGTTGCTAAGGGTTTCCACTTGTCCCACCCTTACTCCCGCTTGCTTGTTACTCAATGACCAGTCCAGGGTATTTGTGTTTTTGTATTTTATTTTGGAACTTGGATGGGAGAAGGGATTAGTGGGATACTTAAACTGGAACTATTTACAGTGGATGAGGACAACTCTCACTTGGCCTCACTGGATTATTCGTGGAAGCAGTCACACTGCTTTAACCATACTGCCACATGTATGGAAGAGTTAAGCCTTCTTGCTCTCACTAGCAGCAGACTTGATGACATACCATTATCTTCAGGATACTCTCTAGCACCCCTTTACTGGCACCCATCCACTGACTCTTCTAGCTGAAGGGGGTGGCCCTCACTTGACCGGCCCCAAAGACACAGATCTGTACTCAGAGTAGGCAGAATCAGATCCATCCTGGTGTTTCCCTTCCAGTCAGCTCTGCAGGACCTCTGGGTTCAGCCTCTCTCTCTAGGCCCTTGGGTCGACCACCCAAGGCCGCATGACCACCTCCACGGAGGAGAGGGCAGTCACCCCCTCCCTCTTGGACTCTGTTCCCTGGCTCAATTAACTCTGAGCACATGTTCCCTGGACTTTTATACAGTATCCCAACATGCAATACAGCACTTTTCCTCTGCCAGTTGCCAGGACTGTAACAAAGCCTAGGGCGCTCACTTGCCGTAGTAGCCACCTAACTGTGTTTTCAGGCACTGGCATAGGCCATCTTCCACTTCTCAGGCCATGCCTATGGAACTGTATCCTCCCCAGGCAACAGGACTGGGAAACAATGGCTAGATTACACACACACACACACACACACACACACACACACACACACATCCTTTTCAGACAAAGCCTTGGAAAAAAGAACACTTCTGGGAGATCTCCCCAAATATTTGTCCCTTCTTCAGCTAACATTACTGGCATAAACCTCCTATTGGCCAGGGAAAATCTATATTTATAACCCACAACATTGTCTTCTCACTATAACCATAACATCTTCTCACTATGGTGTCCGTTTATGAAGCAGTGGAAAATATCCGCTGCTCCATTCTCCGGTATTCACGGAGGAGATCTCTCTCCTCTGTATGCCAGTTTATGAACCTGTGTAGATCGCTTCACCTTTGTGAAGTGAAGCGATCTACAAACGCTTCAAACAGTGGAGAACACCCCCTGATACTGGAATCTCGTGAGATCTAGCGAGATTACAATGCCAGCAATCCACAGAAACACAGAGATGTTGGTTTATTAAGCATTGATAAATTATCACTGCCCAGTAACGGACAATCTCAGAGGAGACCGCCCACCTAGTTAATAAAATAAGGAGTCCCCCTACACAATATATAACACACACACATTATATATACATATATATATGGCAGGGGGCATGGTTACAATGTTGGGGGGTCTGACCGAGTAAGGAGGAAGTCAGTAATCTTCCTCCTTCCCCTGGGATTCCCTCTTCACTCCCCAATTCACCACCTCTGAGCTGGTGAATCAGGGAGTGTGAATTCTGTCACAGATCGCCAGTGAAGTGCGGAGATCGCAGCTTCATAAACTGGTTGTTTCTGAGTCAGTGAATGACAGCTTCTCCGTGTGTGGAGATGATCGGCAGAGAACAGGTTCTCCCCTGATCATCACTGTTTCTTAAACCGAAAATGAACTGTGATCAGCGGCGATCCTTGGGATCACCGCTGATCACAGTTTCATAAACGGACACCTGAATCCACATTCCCCAGAAAAGCTGGACATATACTCAGCAAACCTTGCCCAGTTCCTAATGAACCTGTCAAAACTCGATCAGTGGGTGTCCCTGTTGGCACAACTCTGCCTGAGATCTGGAAATTGAAGGAGATGGGCAGAAAACTGTCAGATGAACAGATGCAACCATTGAGTTGCAGCCACTGCAGAACTGCAGCCAATCAGATGAAACCAGTGTATGAGTATTCTTTCATCCACTGGCGCCGAACATAAGAATACAATAGCCGGTTGGGAAGATTTGTCCATCCATGCTGTTTAGCGTAGACAGAGGAATCTGTTATATTTCTTTGAAGCGTAGCACCCTCCTAGGTAGGTGCTAGATATGAGTGTATTATAGTTTTTGGTTTCTATGCTTAACAGGGAGACAGCTAGGTAAATATATGTGCTGTCTGCTTAACAGAGAGCCGTGACCAGTTAGTATAGGCTGCTCAGTCTGCTCTGGTGCTACTTATGCTGTCTGAGTGTCCCTGTGCTCAACAAACTAGGAAGATTCTGGGCTATAGGTGGAGACTAGGCAGATGAGCAGCATGAATATGCATTCCAGCCTGGTCAATTGTAAGGGAAGGTGCCCCTAGGCACGCTGGGTGCCTGTATTTATGTTTGAGGTGCACATGGGCCCTGGGCCATTCCCAGGAGAGGAGTGCACCAGGCTTGGTGGGGAGGCTTCAGATGTGTGACCTAAGAACCTGAATTGCTGCCACGTGGCCTCAGGTGGGAGATCTGAGAGCCTGAATTCTGTGTGGCAACCCTGGTCCTACAATAGCTTCCAAAGGGAGAGTCTACAGTGCATCTGGTCTGGTATCCTGGAAAGAGAAGGCTGTTGGTGGTGCTTCAGGAGCATTGTACAGACACCCTAGACAGTTATCCTTAGATCCTTAGACGGTTATACCCTCTTGTGCTCTAAGCCAGCTTGTGCCTTTGCAAGGACTTTGGTCAAGTTTCACTAGGAAAGGAAGTAAGAGACCTTAGTGGGAATAGTTAAATTTGGAGTATCCTGCTATATCCTTTCCCTATCCAAGTTCTCCAATAAAACAACCAAACAAATCCCCTAGACTGGTTATTGGCGTAACGAGTGAAAGTGTGTGTGTGCACCTGGCTGTGAGAAATAACTTGTGACTCGCTGCGGAGCAAAAAGTGGGGAAGACCTGGGCACAGTACTAGAGACTCCTGCAGGGGTAGTACTACAGAAGATTGATGTCACACTGACTTATTGCTGTGTCATGGGAAAGAATGCTCTCCTGCATCCTGGGTAAAATTCCTGAACAGTCCACATTAAGAATGAATGTTTAAATTCTATAGTAAGACATGCAGTTGGCTACACCCAATATCAAAACTTATATCAATCTGATTGGGTAATTATTTGCATGAAGAGTCCAGTTTACTGAGTAAAAATCCACATTCCATACCTACTCTCCTGGGTGCTCAATCATTAATCAAAGTGCAGAGCATTACAATGGCGAAATATTGCAATTCTTGCAGTTATAGGCTTAGCACTGAGGCCTCAGAGCAGGTATTCTGGGGATAGTCCACTTTTTGGATTTCTGTTTGAGTTTTCCTCTCACAATCCTAAAACGTACTGGAAGGTTAAAGCGGTAGTAAACCCTAAAATCTTTTTTTACCTACAGATAAGCCTATAATAAGGCTTACCTGTAGGTAAAAAGAATATCTCCTAAACCTGCATGGTTCAGGAGATATTCGTCCTGCATGCAGCCGCTGACATTAGCGGCGCATGCGCTCTGACGATCCGGCCGAGGCGGCCGGCAACTCAGAGCTGGCTGCCGGAGGGAAGAGCTCCCGCGCGCATGCGCGGGAGTGACGTCACGCGGCTCCGGCCACTCACAGCGCCGGAGCCGCGTACCCGGAAGACAGAAGAGGACAAACATGTCAGCGTCCTCAGCGCTGACCGACTCGGGCATCGGGGGCCTCGTTCTAAGGTAAGTATTTCATAATATTATGCGATTGTCTTGCAGGCTTTTTTTTTATTTTTATTTTTGTCAGCGGGTTTACTACCGCTTTAAGTGATTCTACATAAAGTGCAATGTGGTTGCTAATTAGAGTGTAAGCTCTTCAGGGTTTGATGTAAGTGGTTCAACATGTTTTCTAAAAAACGGCAAAATGCAACAGCTTTAAAAAAAGAGGGACATAATTAAAAACATAGTGACTTACATGCTAATACACAAACATTGTTTTGAGAAATATATGTTAAATAATCATCACATATGTTGCGCAGGACCCTCTCTTCTACTTATAGCTGCTGGGTCACCCCGGGGTGTCAGGAGACACTTCTGTCATCTATAGTCTGTCTTTAGCCCAGACTGTAGGGAAAGATGAAAGCGGCAGCCCCAGGTACCAGCTGACGTCTATCTTTGTTGTGGACTTAATTAACAAGCTGCTTTTAGAGTACTGCAGCATTGACCCTGGGGGACAAATAGCTTTAATTACTAAACTTGCAGAAAGACTTCTAATTACTTAAACTCCACGCACTTGGCAAAGGGTGCATTGCACAATTATGGCTGGGCTTGAATGCAGAGTCACCGGTATTTTAAAATGACATTTTCCTCTCATTTCGCTAAATTCTTCTGTTTCTCACAAGTTGTGAAGGGTCAATTTCAAACATGGAAAAAGTACAGGGCTATAGTACATCAGTACTATTCACTACTTATAGCGCTCTCAATTTACACATCGCTTTACACATATATTGTACATTCACATAAGTCTCTGCCCTCAAGGAGCTTACAATCTAAGGTCTCTAACACACATTCACATACACATACTAGGGCCAATTTAGACAGGAGCCAATTAACCTACCAGCATGTCTTTGGAGTGTGGGAGGAAACCAGAGTAATCGGAGGAAACACAAAGAGGCACATAGAGAGAACATGCAAACTCCAGACAGGTAGCACCATTGTTGGGATTTGAACCAACAACCCTAGTGCTGTTAAGTGCTAACCACATAGTCACTGCGCTGTCAAGTATTCTAGAAAGAAGCTTAAAACCTGCCATTGGAAAAGTGTAACATATTTGTACCATAGATGTGTACAAAAGGCATCATTCCAATTCTATATCATAGTGAGTAGCCCATGTGATGTAGCCAAATCCACTTTCAGTCACAAGGCTTCCATTTTGGCCTTGTTCATATGGGCTTCAGCTTGAGCAAGTTTAGTGTGTATGCATTGCCAGGACAAGCTTCTTTAGCACTTAAGGTGACAAGGTCAAACTGTGCCCCCCATTATGAGCTGTAAACTAATTGAGGAGCATAGGTTGCAGGTTCTGTCTTTTTTTTTGCCTCCCACTACTGAAGTGCCCAAAGCAGGGTTCTCAGTGGCTGCAGGAGGAAAATGAAAGGGATCAGTTCCTCTATATGCCACTGCCCCCACCTCCCCTTCTGTCCAGGGGAGCCACATGGGCCCCTGGCTTGTTGGTTTAACTCAGGGTTTCTCAACCAGGGTTCCGTGGAACCCTAGGGTTCCTCCAGAGGTTGCAAGTGGTTCCTTGAGCAATGGTCAATTTCTACCACTCAGATAAATTCCCAATGATATCATTGATCTTTTTAGCTATCTGTAAGGGGGTAATTCTTCTCAATGAAATAAATTAAAAATGTTCTCAAAGGCCTTTGAGAAAGTTGATGACGAAACGCGTCAGTGATACCTAACTTTGCGTTCGTCACATCCGGTTTTCCAGAGCTAGTGGGTGGAACGCAACCAAGGTGTACAGGAAGTACACAGGACTTTATCTTTGGGAGGTTGCGTTCACCAAGCTAAAACCAGGCAGTGTGACTTTAATGGACGTTTTTTAATGTTTTTTTTTTAAATGTTTTTAATGTTTTAAACCTGATTATATAACCCAGAAGTGACAAATAAAGCGAGGTTATATTTTTACATATACGCTATGGGCTTCCTTTTCTTCCTTTTTCTCTGAACGGCAAACGGGAGCGCCCCGGGACCAGGACCAGCACCAACATCAGGGATACTTCCATGTGCTTCACCCCCTGCAGGGGTAGCGCTCTCTGGTAAGGAGGGGACCTCGAGGGGAGCACGTGTGACCCACATTAAACATTTGATGAGACACTTATCAACTTCCAGGATCAAAAAGACTGAAACGAAATGTCATTGAGCACCAAGCACTTTGGGGGAATATACTATTGTAATTCAATGAACTATTAACATATGAACTTGGCTACATCTATTTACTCTCAGTATATAACTTGGTAATCAAGTACAGACCCACCCAGGAGTGGGTAGACAATACTGCAAGCACCTTATTCTCTTTTTTGTATTAAGTCATTTCTAGTGAACTTCAAACAATTTTGTATATATACGTTTACCTTGTGTGATTACATATCTATTCCATATTTGTTTTCTATACAGGATTTTTGTTTTTACACAGTATTTATATTTCAAGTCAAACATTACATTTTTTATATATATTTTTATATACTCGCATAAATTGTATATACTTGCACATTTTTATATACTAGCACATCATTTTTGCACATTGTATTTGGAACAATTTACCTGCAAAATTTGTATACTTGCACATTTTTTTATACTAGCACATTTTTTGCACATTGTGTCTGGAACATTGCATATCTTGCACACTGCCAAGAATTAATTATACACTGCACTTTATGACATTGACGGGGACTGGTTCTTTATAAGATTACCAGAACCCATATATGTCTAGTTATTGATGAAAACGTAGTCGCCTAAAGCAGCGCCATATCCAGACATTTTTCATTTATTTCATACGGTTTTCTTCCTATGAGGAAGAACTTACTGGAAGGCAGCAGCTTGATTAATCCATAATAATCCTAAGCGCAATACTTACCTATTTACGTAATTCTTCCCAATAACCACAAGTGTAGGGAACATTCTTTCCATTGACCATCACACTAATGTATCATGAGTTGTAGATTTTTAATTTTTAGCAGGGGTTCTCCGAGACCGGAGAATAATTTCAAGGGTTTCCCGTGTTGAATAGGTTGAGAAAGGCTGGTTTAACTAATCATTTGCTCATATTATTTGTGTAACTTGTGGCTGTGACAGGGGTGTGATATTTGCCTATGTAGTTTGTGCTAAAAGTTGTCCCTCCTTCGCAAAAAGTTGGGAGGTACTAGAAAGGCAGTATGGGAGCTGAATGCTGATAAAGATTACCTTGGATCAGCAGGTCATCACTGGGTGAAGAGGCACAAGAGGACATGACTATGGTTCAAGTTGGTAGGAATAACGAGACAGGGCAAGAGCTGACTATGGACGGTCTGGGAAGAAAGTGGAGGAAAAACAGTAAATGATGTTGGATAACAGTGAGAGGGTAACACATGGAAAAATAAGGAGGAGAATAGAGGAGAAGAGAAAGGAGACGTAGCTGAATGTGAAACAGGGAGGAACAATCTAACAGCATAAGAGGAGCTTATAGATGACCAGGAAAGCAAAATACAGGAGGCAGAGGAGCCATGATCTCTGGGAAGAGAGAGAAGGCTTAGCTGCAGGTAATCAGGGACAATGGGAAAAAGAGAATAAATAGCTGGAGCTGATTGTAAAGTACAGGATGAGAGAGGAGGGACAGCTGGAGTTGGTTGTGGACAGAGGAGAGAAGGTTGAGTGGAAACAGATTGTGGACCATTGAAACAATAGGCAATTAATTCAAGTTTATCATGCTTGGGAAGAAGGGAAATCATCATGGTGGAGGGAAAAAATAAAGATTGGCAGTTGTTTTTATACTGGGGTAAAATTAAGCGATTGGGGTGGCTGGTTGTAACTGAGGAGTAGAAAGGGAAAGAGGAGCAGTAGATGGCCTTGTACTATTGTACATGCCAACCACATGATAGTGAGGTTATGTAGTTAGGGGAAGACACGATTGGAAACATCCCAAAGATGTCTCAGTACCAGGACTGAGAGGACAGAAGAAAACACCTACTCAGCATTAATTTACAGTACATAACACACCATGAGGTACACTGGGGAAACTTGTAAGACACATCCAAATGATCTTGCTGAGCATAATTCCTAAAGTCATATATATAAACTGTGGTGTTTTGTTTGTATTACTATTATTTTGAATTTTATTGTGGCTGTCAGGTTGTATACATTGGTTGATGAATTGTAAATATAGTATAGATGTGAGTGTTTGCCTCTGGCATCAAAAAGGCTGCAATCCCATATGGCCCTGGTATCTGGAAATGATTGGCTCCTGTTCTGTAGTAATCAGTGTTGACACGTAACTCCTTCCTCCATCCTTTTCTCCACAATGTTCTCTGGGCAGTCCTGTATCTCCTGAAATGAGCCACTTTTTCCAACTATGGCCCGACTGGCATAGCTCTATATTGCTGGCCTCAAACATGTAGACAATTTCTATGTATAACAAGAAGGCTTTATGGGCTTTAAGGAGCCTCAAAAAACAAAACTGAAGTGACCTGTGCTTTGCTCTATGTTTTTGAGAGCAGTTTAATAATCCTGTAGTGCACACAAGTGTACCTAAACTCAAGAACAAAAATATAATATATTGCAGCTTACAAGACTTTACATGTGGTGGCTGCATCTGTTTTCTATTTTTTCAGGATTTTTTCCTTTATTTTTACTTGGCAATTTGCCAGTAACATCCTTCCTATCCTAAGGCTGGCAATGCTCATTTACCATATTGTATCCATAGGGGAGCAGTATTGTCCCCTTAGGCTGCTCGCTTCTGACTTGGAAAACTGAAAATCTCTCTCTCCAGGTCTTACCCATTAAGGTCAAAACAAACACAAATGCTGAAGTTAATATGGGACCCATCCAAGCCCAAATGCAATAGTCTTATCTTGTACAAATCTAAAATAAACAAAGGTCAGAGACTATAGTAGCACCCCCCCGTATAGTCTACTAATATAAAGCTGCCCATATTACGCCCCTGGTCCAATTACACACTATATCGGACACGCCATTATAAGCTCTTTTGAAGATGCTAGAGGTCCACCCACTCTCCCTCTCTTCCTTTATGTGGATTCCCCAACCTTTGCACTCCAAGCCTGTTAATCTTACCCTTTCCATCAAATATTCAGCTCAATATATATCACCTCATCTCCAGTTATTCCACATCTTTAATTACTCTCTATTTCCAC
>BLSH010171086.1:86006-127851 GCA_018402905.1 Glandirana rugosa
AACCGAGTAAACACGGAAACGTCAGGATTGTAATTAAAGGAGTATCTGACTTAAGTTTTACATTTTAATGTTTTTTTACATAAATTGGTGAACTGTTGACCCGTGAATTTGGGGGAAGGATTGGTCTGGTTAAAAGTCGAAAGTCACGAGAGTGTAAAACTTACTGTTAATGAGTCAGTATGATGTGACATGGGTTTACTTTAAAAGCAGGAAAAAAAGTGTGTTTATCTCGAAAGAAAACCACCATAAATTAGTGGTGACCCCACAAATAAAAAACTCGTTATTTACCTTTTTATGGCTTGTAGTATGACTGAGTAATTGTCATTCAAAATGTGAGAGCACTGAAAGCTGAAAATTGGTCTGGTTAGGAAGGGGGTTTAAGTGCCCAGTTGTCAAGTGGTTAAATACATTTTTTTGTAATTTTACATTTTGAATTCAGTCTATGAGGAAATTAATGTTAGGACTGCAAAGGCACAAATGAGCCAAGACCTTTGTTTGAACACCTTTTGTTCTACTCCAGAGATGACTGCTGTGACATGCAAGAGGTTCATGGTAGGAGGAATCATCCTTCCCACTGGGAAAGCTGCTGACGCATTTCACAAGCAATAAACTTCCTGCACAGAGAAAGTTTGCAGTGTTCCAACAAATCCATTACATTAAAAAATATTTATTGTTACATTATTATTAAACAATAGGCTGCCAAGATACAGGAATAATACTCAATACCCAGGAAACAATGGCACATATAGCCATGTCTTTCCAGTCTAAGACTGCAAATCTCTCTGGAGATATACATGTGGAGACATTTACCTTGTATAACAAATGGGATGAATTATTTTACTTTAGTCTGAGGCATGTTTCATATTTTGTACATTTTATTCTGCATCTGTGTTGGGCTCATTCGTATAGTGAACTTATAATAACAACTTTCCATCCTGAGCATCCTGTCTTTGTATAATAAAAGGTGGTCAGACATGTGCTTGAGCTAAATTCCAGGCAATCAGCTAAATACACAGCTGAAATACATATATGAAAGCTGTTTTACATGCCAAAGTATTTGTATTTCCATCCATCTAGCCCTGACAGCAGAGGCAAGTTGGTGACCTGACTCTTCTCTGCTGCAGTTAAGCTGTACAGCTAGGCCACTTCCCAATCCCCAACATGTGTTTGGACAGTATAGGAGCAGCAGGAGACTGTAAAGCTCATCCCTTGCTTCACTCTGTTCTCTCCTGCTGTCAGTAGTCACAATGTTTCCTTGTTCTTAAATCTGGTGTCTGTGCCTCTGCTATATAAAAAAAAAAATACCTGAGTCCTTGGGCAAAGCTTCTTCTTCCATGGTCCAAATGGCAGCTTGCATCCCAGAAACTCTGCAACCCTCTTCAGGCAAGAATATGTCTATTCAGCCCAGCTCCTTTCAGGCATCTGTTCCAGCTCTAACCTGGTTTCTAAGACCCTCAGCACATGGCACACCCTGAGGTCTACTCAAACTTCATAAAGTCTTCTCAAGTCTTCTCAACTTCCAAGTCTTCATAAATTGTATTCTCCCAGGGGAAGAGCCCCAGGGGAAAGGGAGTTCTGGAAAGGTGCTCCCAAACATTTATCATAACCCCAGACACTTTGCCTTTTAACGCCCCAGTGCGACACTCTGATACTCACCTCTTTAGTAATTTCTCGATACTCCTTCCTCCATCATAGCCAATAACAGGTGTCAGAGACTTGAGGGAGCAGTGACATTACCCCCTACACCATGTGGCATTAGCCAGGCCCAGCAATTGAGCACTATATCATGGGCGTAGATCACACCTGGAAGCACAAATTATTTTGCCATGGTTATAACAAAG
Organism: Glandirana rugosa; assembly: GCA_018402905.1. Taxonomy (NCBI): domain Eukaryota; kingdom Metazoa; phylum Chordata; class Amphibia; order Anura; family Ranidae; genus Glandirana; species Glandirana rugosa. The sequence continues at coordinate 87,848 of BLSH010171086.1, forward strand.
TGGCGGAAGATCACTGAGAGTTTGTTCACACCATGTCCATTGAGCTGTGTTTTTCTGCACACCACCATACATGTACGGTGTGAACAGGGCACATAGAAAAAAACTGCATACATATGCCATGGTTTGCAGAAAAACACAGCTCATTGGATATGGTGCATACAAGCCCTAAAAGTATCAGTGGGTTGTGGGGGGCCTTTACATATATGCTCCCGCTGCCCTGAAAGCACATAAGAGGCAGTTGGAAGAAAATAGCAAGACCAAGATTACTTTTGTTTTTGCTGTCATCTAACAGTTGTAAATCCGTGAATGGTAGTGGTTGATTTCAAAGGTGTAAGAGGATTCCAACTTCAGCACAACAAAGGTTTTTTTTTTTTTTTTACAGTTGGTAAAATATGTCTAAAACACTTTGGAGTTGGAAAAGATAAATAGTGTAGAAAGAACCCAGAAGTGAGAAAAGTGCAATATTTATTAAAAATGTCTGTAATATGTTCAACATTAAATAAGCAATTCCCAGCTGATGTAGTCTGTTTGACATTCTGCACCATTTATGGAAATATGCATGAACGCAGCATGGATTCATTCTCACAAATTAACTCCGCCAATTCTTAATTATCACATTGTAAAGTGAGAACTTATTGTAATGATTTCAAAATCTTGCTCAGACTACGGCTTACAGCCATGGCAAGGAGGTAACTGGAGACAAAATAGCAACGCTTTCCTACAACAATGAAAACCCACTGCTAGGCACAAGTGGCGGGCCCCACTGAAGGTTCAAATACTTGTTAATGCTAGGGGCATGGGCGTCCGCAGGTAGGGGCAAGGGGGGGGGGGCAATTGCCCCCCCCTGGAATCAGGGATCAGATCAGGGGTTCCCCACTAGGTCCTTATCCTCTTGAGCCATGTATGCAGTTTGACAGTCTCTTGGGCCATGTATTCAGTCTCTGACTGTTTCCTGTACCATGTCCGCAGTCTCTGACTGTCTCCTGTGCTATGTCTGCAGTCTCTGACTGTCTCCTGTTCTATGTCCGCAGTCTCTGACCGTATCCTGTACTATGTCTACAGTCTCTGACCATCTCCTGTACTATGTCCGCAGTCTCTGACCGTATCCTGTACTATGTCCACAGTCTCTGACCGTCTCCTGTACCATGTCTGCAGTCTCTGACTGTCTCCTGTACCATGTCTGCAGTTTCTGACCGTCTCCTGTGTCATGTCCGCAGTCTCTGACTGTCTCCTGTATCACGTCTGCAGTCTCTGACCATCTCCTGGATCATGTCTGCAGTTTCTGACCATCTCCTGTATCATGTCTGCAGTCTGTGACCATCTCCTGGATCATGTCTGCAGTCTCTGACCATCTCCTGGATCATGTCTGTAGTCTCTGACCATCTCCTGGATTATGTCTGCAGTCTCTGACCGTGATAATGTAATTATGACATTGTCAAAAAGGGGCAGAGCATGGATGACCTTGAATTGAAATTATGCCCCCCCCTGGAAAAAGTTCTACGGACGCCCATGGCTAGGGGTAGAGGATATTCCTTTCTCCAGCAGGATCTGTCCATCTGTGTGACCAGTCCCTCAAAGCCTCTTCTCCAAGGCTCTTTGTGATCACATAATTACCTACTTCGCATACAATGCAGGACTAGTAATAGCTCTGCATTGTACCTGATCACGCTGAAGGATGGCCCACAGTCAGCAGCATTAGGGAGAAGAGGAGACCACTGCAGTGCTGAATACAGTAATACAGTCTCTTCCTGTACCCCTACACTTAATGAGGATTTTACCCTTGCAATGTGGAGGTCCCACTTCAAGGTTTTTTTTCTCCCCAGAGCTGAGCTTTAAAATGTGTGTAAAGACAAAAGGCAAGGCTTAGAACCTCTGTCAAGTTTTAATCACTGACTGTGTCCTAGCTGGGTGGAATTTATCTTCTGTATTTGTCCTCTTGAAACAGATAATGATGGGAAATCCACAATTTTACCATTGCCATCAGAACAGACACTGAGGGTAAATCTTCCAAAGTGTAAGAAAATAAACTGACAGGGGTTCTAACCTTACACTACACAATATAATACTGAAAGAAGAGTTTTGGCTATAAAAGGCACATCCCAGTTAAATATCTCCTTGGTGGTCACAGCTTGACTGCTGAGCATCTTTTAAGGGCCTATTTTTACACTGTTAGACAGCCCATTTTTATCTATAGGCGTGAAACCAGGTTCATCAAAAAAGATACCTAATGCTGTAATGGTTGCTAGATGTAACTGATGTAATCATATAAAAAAATAGAACAGCACATTTAGCACATAATACACGCAATATGGGGATTATTCATTACGGCTGTGCAAATGCTGGCACATACACACAGCATTTTTTTTTTATAAATAGACCCCCATGGTGCTAATGAAGGCACCTTGACCCACCCCTGTACTGGGGAAAGGGAGCCATGACTGATGGGAGTGTGGCAGCTACGTGGGCGTGATCAAAGCAAGGTTTTTTGAAGTGCCACAGATGGGATTGGCCACTAAAGTATGAGGGGACTGCATGAACTCCAGAGAAAAGGCTGCACAAGGGCAAGTCCCACCACTCTGAGGAGATCCTGACGTCAAGAGTTGCCCACCCGCCCGCCCGTTGGAAGTCGTCACAGCTTTGTTGGCGGTTTTACCTGGCCAGTGATGGATATTGCTTTATGGGGTATGCCCGCAAGTTTAAAATCTGTGATCAGTTTAATGCCTGTCTCGCACTGATGGTGGAGGCAGGCCTCTTAGACTATCTGGGTTAGTTATGTATGCTCACGGTATACCCGTGACTGGCATCCTTATGTGGTATGTTCAACGCTGTTACAGTTGAATCTAGTTCTATAAAGCTGTGGCCTTGCCCTAATTCCAATTTAAATAGGTTTGTGTGTCTTTACTGGGGGGCAAGGTTTTTTCTTATGGTTGGTAATAACTGTTTAAAGCATGCCTACGCTTCTCAGCAGTCATGGGTACCTAAAGTGCAACCTGGAGAAGAGAGAATGGATGGAAGGTCGGCATGACTAAAGGGAGGAATGGGTTGGAGAAGGGCTAACTATGGTGGTTAGTGGTGAAGGGGCGTAGTTCTTACCTGACTGAAGGTATGATGGGCAGGATTGAGCCGCAAGGGTGGTTCTTGCAATGGATGCTGGGCATTCATTCCAGAAAGTTCTGATGAAGAGGTAGCTTCCCCTCCCTCCTGCCCTGTATTGTGGGTTCCTGGTGTATTTGGGATTGTGGGGCAATGTTTTGTGGTTATGATTTTTTATTAAAAAATAAATAAAAATTGACCATTTGTCACAGCAGCTTGGCAGGTCAGGGGGTCTTTCAGTGTATATATCTGTTATATTATGTTATATTGTTACAAAAACTGGGGGGGGGGGGCACCTAGGGTATGGTGCTTCCAGTTGATTATTGGTGGTTCTCCTAGGACCTAGGTCTCCTGGGGGAAAATGTAAGAATGTTGAGTCCCTAATTGTGTTTGAGCCGGTTGGGGTGCATCTGAGGACATGGATGATTATGGTTATAAAAGTGTGCCTTAAGGACAACCAAAGAGCCCCTCCTGGTTGCATTGTTGAAATTGTTGTAAGTAATGTTATTTGTTAATAAAATGGCTGCTGTGGCTGTTTAAACCCATGTCACGCAGTCTGTATCTTTATTACAAAGGGTTTTGAAGGGACCGAAGTTGACGTATCCTTTAGTCATGTAGATTCAGAAATTGCTTAATGTTTAAGGAACCCTTAACACCATCTGTGGAAACCCTGGATGAGAAAAGCTGCTACAGAGTGTCCCTTGAGTGAAAGCCCTGAGACTGCTGGGTTAGCTGACATCACATCCAAGATGGTGGCACCTAGCAGCAGTCTCAGGCCTTTTGGATGTCTAGACAAGGGAGGATTTTACAGGTAAATGAAATACCATTAAATATACATGGGGGAGATTTACTAAAGCGGGCACACAGAATATGGTGCAGCTGTACATAGTAACCAATCAACTTCTGGGTTTTAGCCCAGGTTCACACTGCTGCGGGTTAGAAATTGTGCAAGTTCAGCTGAACTCACACAATTTCAAACTGGCAATGCAGTCCAACTTTGGAGGTAATTTGACAGACATCAGCGCGGGCTCATGCACAGATGTCTATTTAAAACACCTCTGAAGTCGCCAAAAGTACTACAGGAGCTACTTCTGGGAATTGGTGCAGCCGCAAAGTTGGCGCCGCACTGCTTTGGATGGTGCCATTTCCGATAATAGCCGCCGATTTGGCATGCGATTTGACATGCCAAATTGGCCCAATGTGAACCTGGGTGGATTGTCAAACCTAAATTTAACAAGCTGAAGTTAGAAGCTAATTGATTACTATTCACAGCTGCACCAGATTTCATGTGCCCCAGTTTTAGTAAAATTCCCCATGTAATCTTATTGAATATTTTTATTGAGATGAATGGTCTGGTGACTGGGACCATTTCATATTGATGATTGGATTTCACCCGAAACCCCAGAAAGGCTTTTTATACAACCAGTTTAGCTCAGAATACCCCCCTATTAATTTATTTTATCGTGGCATTGGCATATTTGTGGTATTGTTGTGGCATATGCCAGGTATTTACTGTTTAAAATTCTTTTTTTTTCCTACTAATCTACTTTTTGTGTAACCTGTGATTCACATCTCTTCATCCTGTAGGTCTGGAACTCCCAACCCCACCAATATTTGCGCCTACACTCATGCTGCAATTGTACACACTCCGAAAACACCACATTCTTTTTATTCACACTTATGATCAAGCCAAAATGTAATATTTAGGTTCACAAACTTCATTTTTACATAAGGTTACACAATGCATAGATTGTATATGACCAGCATCCTCCATCTTGCACACATTATGATGTGTTCATCATACTCCAGAGACTCTTCCCTTGGAAAGCAATTAAAATGGAACATACCCCAGTCAGTAGCGCCATTTCCATCTATGTGAGCTCTTGTATTCCTCAGATAAATAATGAATATTATGGTATCCGTCATTAATGATATTCCTGTTTATTTTAACCAACAACTTCTACAACCATTATTTTTTTTCATTGTCTTAATGAAGAAGGTATTTTTGAATACTGTATAGCTATAAATGCTACACATTTTTTAGTTATAAAATTGGGAAAGATTAGAACTGCTGTTGGATTTTTTTTTTCCTATCCAAGGCTTTGTTACAGAGATTTTGCCTCACTTCCTGTCACAGTGACAACAATTTCATCAGACAGGGAGAGAAGGAGAAGAAGAAGAAGACAGGCATTTAGACCCTCTCTTAAAAAAACTTCAATAATAGAAAAAATACATTTTTAACACTGTCTATAATGCTGTAGAACAGGGATATGCAATTAGCGGACCTCCAGATGTTGCAGAACTACAAGTCCCATGAGGCATAGCAAGACTCTGACAGCCACAAGCATGACACCCAGAGGCAGAGGCATGATGGGACTTGTAGTTTTGCAACATCTGGAGGTCCGCTAATTGCTTATCCCTGCTGTAGAAGATGTTTTACTCCACTTCCTGTCTGGTGATGTTGTTGTCATTGAGGAAGTGATAATTAATCTCTCAAAGGCATTGTAGTATTCATTTTAATTAGCATTTCTATAGCAGGATAGCGGCAACTTTTGCGCAAAAAAAACAATAAACGCCGATTGCTATTTTTTTACCAAGGAAGAATATAAATCGGCCAAAACCGATGAAAAAAAATGTTTTTTATATATTTTTTTGGACATGTATTATAGCAAAAAGTAAGAAATATTGTTTATTTTTTTTGCAAAATTGTCGCTCTTCTTTTGTTTGTAGCGGTGATCAGAAATGACGCAGAGGTGATGAAATATCACCAAAAGAAAGCTCTATTTGTGGGAAAAAAAGGACGCAAATTTCGGGGCTGAAGTGGTTAAACCCACAAGTGTTTTTTTTACCAAGACTATGCCTTTGTATTAGCCTTTGGAATGTACATATGCAGTAATTTAGAAATTGGATGAAAGGTTTAACACTGTAAAACACTTTTTGATAGATTAGTAGTGCATTTTATGTACAACTATATATATAAAAAGAAAATGAGGGACAAATAAGGAGGAAAGATCGACAGAGGGACTTTGTTCCAAATGAGGGACAGTCCCTCGAAATCAGGGACAGTTGGGAGCTATGTATATGGAGGACATAGGGCCTGGTATATGGGGATATACAGTCTGGTATACGGAGCTCATAGAGCCTAGTTTATGGGGGTGTACAGTCTGGTATATGGAGGACATAGAGCCTGGTATATGGGGGTATACAGTTTGGTATATGGAGGACATAGAGCCTGGTATATTGCGGTGTACAGTCTGGTATATGGAGGACATAGAGCCTGGTATATGGGGGTATATAGTCTGGTATATGGGGGGCATTGAGCCTGGTATATGGGGGTATACAGTCTGGTATATGGGGGGCATAGAGCCTGGTATATGGGGGTATGCAGTCTGATATATGGTGGGCATTGAACCTGGTATATGGGGGTATACAGTCTGGTATATGGGGGGCATAGAGCCTGGTATATGGGGGGCATCGAGCCTGGTATATGGGGGTATACAGTCTGGTATATGGGGGGCATAGAGCCTGTTATATGGTATTATACATTCTTGGTGCCGCAGCAAAGCCAGTGAGACCAGAAAGTTAGAGGAGAGAAGAGGTGAAGATGGGCACAGCGCTGGGGGCGGATACTGAAACCTAAACATTGTCTACCTTAATACAAGCAATGCATTAAGGTAAAAAAAAATAGACTTTATAACAACTTGAAATAAGCACTGTAAGCACTGAACTCCAATAGTGTAATGGAACACAAATAAAGAAGTGTATGCAATATGAGGATGGGGGTTGGATTTTGGATGGGAAGTGGGTGGCGGGAGGGGCCCTCTGGGACCCTGATGTAAGGAAGGGGCTCCCTGGGGACCCTGATGTAAGGAAGGGGCTCTATGAGGACCCTGATGTAAGGAAGGGGCTCTCTGCTGACCCTGATGTAAGGAAGGAGCTCTCTGGGGACCCTGATGTAAGGAAGGGGCTCTCTGGGGACCCTGATGTAATGGGGGATCCGCACTCAGATATTGAACGGTATTATATATATATATTCACACACATGTATATTATATACATGTGGATGCCTGCCCGAGCGTATGACTTTCTTTACTTCGCTGCTGTAGGCTCTAGACCTAGCAACGCCCCTGCTTGAGACTCTCATAATGAAATGGAATGAATTTCCCACTGAAGGTGAGATCTGCCTTAAAAAAAACTCTATATAGCTTTTTAATTTCTATACATTTGCATGTTGGATAACTGGTCTGGGCACACTGCTTTTTGTCTAGTGACGTCTCTAACATTATACCAGCTCTCTGCTGTTTATTGGAGACACAAGCATCAAATCCACACAATGTAATTTTAGTCCAGCAAAGTATCTAGGACATAGCTGAGAAAACAATTTGTTACCTTGAAAGCTGAACTCCGTGATAAGCAAATATTGTGTAAATACAAGAGGCATGTACGGTATATTGAATCTTGGTGTCCTTTGTGTATTTCTTCCAGATCTGTGCAGTAGTCCAGTTTTTCCTTGCCGCTGTGCAGGAACTTCCTGTTATGAAGACCGGTCACTGCTGCTCTCTCACCTTGTGCAGGGTGACTGGTCTTGTCTCCGCCCCCTCCTGTAGTTTTCTGCAGGCAGCCTGTAGTGGGAGGAGCCTGCTGGGTCTCTCGAACAGCTCTGCACTCTGCACAGGCTATGTACATCACAGTGATATCACTTTTGCATTTCTAGGTATTATCTGGGTTTTCAAAGTAATTTGATGAACAAATGTTGGATTTATATCCTCTGTGACTATTGAGGAATATGTTTACATATGGGTGTTATGTGTTTTGGATACAGTAGGGAACTGTTAAGAATCCTATCATCTGTTTTTTTTTTGTTTTGTTTTTTTGCTGTGCCCCTTTGGGGAGATTTCTCTTCAGAACTTTTGAAGATTTACCATCTCCTCCTGAATCTGTGCCAACTCAAACATTTTGAAATTTCTGGCTTTAGATACACTTTAGGCACCTCAGATATACCATAGGCAATATTGTGAAATCCATATGCTGCTATGCATAAAGAGCTACCCTATGTGTAGTTTTTATTTTCTTCTATCCCTTATACTAAATACCTGCTGTCATTTCCTGTTAGAGGGTGACAACATTAAGATGCCCCTTTAGAAATGGCAGCATTGTCAACCTTACATCAGCTGTGTCCACATAGACTACAGCATGACGCTGGGGAGGTGGGGAGGAGGGGAGGAGGTGTGAACAATATTGTTACCTCCTCTGATAGACAAGCTATTAGCATGTCCATCATCTGCAGGCACCATACAATTTTTCCTGTGCAAGCTGGTCTACATGCAGCATTCCAAGCTCCTAGGTGCCATGGTTGGTAAAAGCCAAAGGATCTTGGGAGCTGCAGTTTATCCATACACTGGGATTAATTGAAAGCCATAGGATAGTCCTGCCTACCAGCAGCGAAAGGACAAACAGTTTGATTTACTAAAATCGGAGAGTGCAAAAGCTGGTACAGCTGTGTATGGTAGCCAATCAGCTTCTAACTGACCTCCATGCTGAATCTTTTCCTCTGGAAAGTGATCCCCGCAAGCTAATCTCCCACACGTGGTGGAGTTCAGTGAGGCAGCTTTCAGAGATGGAGGAAATGTTGAAGGCCCTGCTGCAAGCCAATGCAGCCCAACGGGAAACCAACCGCCAGGCCGCAGAGGCCGCTGCAGCTCAGCGAGAGGAGAGTCGCCAGGCTATCGCAGCACAACAAGCGGCTCAACAGGAGATGAACTGACAGTTTGCAGAGGACCTGCTGGAGGAAAAAAGGGGCCCGCACCTTCGGTGACAGTGGAACCAAAATTGGTGCGCGCCTCCTACCATTCACAGATGATGACACCGGCGGATGATGTAGAGGCATACCTCACAACTTTCGACAGAGTCGCCGACCGTGAAAGGTGGCTGAAGGAGCAGTGGGCATGGCTGTTGGCCCCATTTTTGACAGGTGAGCCCCAAAAGGCCTACTTTGATCTGGAACCAGTTAAGGCCCAGGACTATGAGACTCTAAAGGCAGAGATACTCGCATACCTGGGGGTCACCATGGCAGTGCAGGCCCCAACGCCAGCTTGTTCAACTAAGCTATGACAATAAAACCTGGAAGCTGATTGGTTTCTATGCAGAGCTGCACCAAATTTTGCATTTCCAGCTTTAGTAAATCAACCCTTTAGTCTAGAACAGCCTTTTCAACCTTTTTATGGTGGAGAAACCCTTAAAATAATATTTAAGATTTAAGGAACCCTTGCTAAAAATTATTATATCCAGAGTCTATGGTATATTAGCCAAACCACAATGGTGGTCAATGAGAGAAGGGCCCCCTCACTGGAAAGAATGTCCATTATAGTGGTGGCCAATGTACTACCTACATACATTGGGACAGTGGGAAGAATGTTTATTGCAGTGATGGTCAGTGGAAAGACAGCTAGCATAATCGTTGGTGTCAACGGTGAACAAGAGGAGAAGGTCTACTGATCCAATGATGCTGGCTCTACTGAGTAGTATAGGTGTTAGAAGTATGCAGGCACCTTCAGACAGGATATCAAACCACCACTGCTAACTGCTCAAGGAACACTAGCAACCTCTCCATGAACCCAGGGGTTCCACGGCACCCGGACTGAGAACAATGGAAAAGGCAACATTTTGATTAGTCACATAGGCAGCTCTAAAGTCTTTAACTTTCACCTGACAGTGTAAATAGCTGCTGCTATCACATGCCTATACTTGTACTGGTACTAATATGTACAACATCACCGAAATCATTTTGCCCCATGCTTCCACCACACCACACAAATGGAGAGCAGACAAAATTATCATTATATAATGGTTCAGCTCCTCATCAATTATAACATGACGATGAGAAGAAACAAGACTCAAAATTTACAAATTTCTGCAAAGGTAGCTGAAAATGGAAGAAATTATTCCACGTTTAGTTTTTTATTTATTTTATATTTTTTTTATTATATTTATTTTATTTTTATAATAAAGCATTGTAGATGTTCTGAATTGAAGAGGAGGTGGAATTCCTCCTTATGGCATTATATCAGGGGTCCTGACATCATTTGTTGTCAGTACAAATTAAACAAAACTTTGTGGAAAAGCTGCTGTGCATAACTGCAGAGATGGCTAAGATCCCTCATGGAGGTTTTTTTCTCATTATAAAAGAAACACACCACGCACAAAAAATATCTGAAATTTCAAACCTTTATTGATTTTATTCTTTAGCCGCAGGGTAGAAAGTGAAAAGTGGGCTGTAAACAGCAGAAATGGTTGGAAGTCACACAGAGCTGAAATAATACAAACAAGATTACGAAGAAACTGCTACTGCGTTTCCATATTGTTTTAGGTGACGCGTTAGCTGGCTTACGATCTTCCATTATAAAATTGGCCTTGTATTCTTGTGACGCCACACTGCCCGTCAGGGAAGGCAGTAGGTTGTATAGTTAACTCCTGATGGGGCAAAAAACACTACCCTGAAACCACACAACCTACTACCTCACCCCGCTAAGACAGCTTGAGTTAAAAATACCTTTTAGAAATTTCTGGTTAGCGACCAATGATATGCATTTGATAAACCTTTAGGTTTTTTTTTTTTTGGAAACACAAGCCCGTTTTTTAATTAACTTACCAAATTCCAGCCCAACTCCAGACATGTTTTGCATAAAACAAAGCCGATAAGGGTTAAAGCGTATTTCAGGTTTTTATTGCCATCTGTCTCTCTACTGAAGAAATTTCCCATCACTTCCTGTCAGGACAGGAAGTAATGGGAAATCTCTCAAAAGGGGACATGGACAAAAATACATTTTTTAGTAGAGTTATGAAGAGTCTTTATCGCTTTATTGCCTTTTGATGACAAAAGCTTCTTCCATTTCTTCTACGGACATCACAGGGAAAGTATGCACGAGAGATTCTACCCAATGAGATCACAGACAGAAATAGAAAATAGAAATATTTAATTCTTCCCCACTCCTTCCAAAGCTGTCTGGAGTTAGCCTTACAAAAAGTGAACATTCTTCTTGATAACTGACAATGTCAAAAGTATAGTAAGTACTGTATATTTTATGGACATATTCTCCCACCTTACCACAGCAAAGAACGATGTGGTTTCTATCACTCTCTCTCACAGTGCCACACTGAATAAAAATGAGTTGGTAATCGTATCCCTACTCCTTGCTGAAGGCGATAACTGTTAGCTGGCTATAGAATTCTTCACTTTGATATTCTGAATAATAGTTAGATGATTAACATTATCCTATTTGCCAAAGGGAAGAATGGTTAGCACTATAGCATTCTCCATATTGCCACGGTGAATAAAAATGACTTTATTCTTATATTTTTTCACATTGCCATAAGAAATTAGGGAAATTACTATATAATTCTCCCATATTGCCACATTTAATAAACATTACTTTAATAAGATATTCTCTCACCTTGCCACAGTGAATAAAAGTTAGTACTATAGCATTCTCCCAATACAATCAGTCTATTATAATGTTTGTTCACCTTGCCCCAGGAAATAAAGATTAGTACTATAATATTCTTCCATATTGCTACAATGTATAACATCTATTTTAATATTATAATATTTAACTTTGCCACAGGGAATAAAGGTTAGTATTATAGCATTTTCCCATATTACTACAGTAAAAAAAAGATTAACATTACATTCTACTATCTTGCCACTGTAAAGAATGGTTTGCTTGCTATCACATTCTCCCACACTGCCACCCCCCTGAGTAAAAGTTAGTTGGCGATCATATCCATATTTGCTACAGGGAAGAAATGTAAGTTTGCTATAGTATCCCTGCAACTTGATATTGGAGATAAGGGTTAGATAACTAACATATTACTATAACATTCTTTTATATTGCCACAGTGGATAAAGATTCCTTTATTATATTTTCCTGCCTTGCCACAGGGAATACAAGCCACCTTACTAATAAATTCTGCAAAGGTTAGTTTACTATAACATTTTCTAACCTTGCCGCAGTTGATAGATTCTACTTTATTATTAGAATGCATTGCCATTGTGAATAAAGACTAGTTTACTACCATGTTCTGAATCAATGCACATAAAGTTTACTATACTTTAAGACCCTGTACACACGGGCCAAATAGCAGGTGGCAGTGGCGGCCCGTCCATACGGGGCACAGGGGCGCCCCTCCCAATCCATCTGCTCAGCCCCTAATCTATATGCAGGGCTTCGGATGCATGGATTCTAATGGGGTTTTTTTTTTATTCTTTAGAAGCTAGAGCCTGAGACTCTAATTGGCTTCAAAAAAGCAGAGCACTGTGCCCCGAGTCCACCCAGTTGTGTGACAATAGCAAATGAATATTCGCTATTGCCTTCCTTATTCTCCTCTCGGCCAATCAGGAAGCAGGTCTGAGACCGGTCACCCGATTGGCCGGTAGGAGAAGCGATCCTATTGGGGAGGAGGAGACACAGGGGAACCTGCCAAAGCCGAGGAAGAGACGCAGGGTGAAGCTGCCTCCCAGAGGAAGCGATGCCCGTGACCTAGATTGGGTAAATGCGGGGCAGGCGACCGGGGGTGGGTGGTGCCTGTGACATGGCTTACCGGGGGGGGGTGGGGGTTGACAATGGCTGAGAGCGCTCAGTGTTCTGGCGGAGGGGGCAGTCCCTCTGTCAGAACACAATGGAGTTGATTTACTAAAGGGAAATAGACTGCACTTTGCAGTTGCAGACTTCCATCATCCAATCATGTGCAAGCAAAAATTGTTTTTTTTTTAAATTTTCCTTGCACGTGATTGGGTACTCTTTGCAAAGTGCAGCCTTACCTCATTTACTAAGCTCTGGAGCAACTGCACTTGGAAAGGTCAACTGCACTTTCCAAAGTGCACAGTCTATTTGCCTTTAGTAAATCAACCCCAATAACTCAGCGGGGGAGATTGCTGTACTAACATCAGATAGTTAGTATAACAGCTCCTCCCAAGCTATTCCGATGTTTTTTTTCATTCAGCCCACTGAGTTGAACGAAAAAAAAAACTGCTAGTGTGTACCAAGCTTAACATTTTCCCACATTGCCACATTAGCTTTTTAATATATTCCCCCACTATGCCCCTGAAAGTAAATCTTCCCGCTGTAAAGAAAGTGCTCACCATCATTTAAAATGAGATTACACACAAAACAATCAAAAGACAAAATGGTAAAACTAAATGATAGCTCTCCATGACAAAGAAGTCTCCATCGAAGAAATTACAGCCACTTCAGGAAAGACAGTAGATTGTATAGTTATCTGACACTTAGGGCTTGACCCCAAAACTAAACAACCTACTACCTCACCCCAAAGGACAGTCAGCCTCAGGAACAGGGAATCACTTAGTGCCAGGCTTGCAGGGAACAAAATGGCATTAGAAGGTTACAAAAGGTTTTACAGAAAGACTAGGACAGGCAGGTAACGGTTATAATAATACCACATTACCGAGAAGATCTGTATCATTATCAGGAATCTGCACTGCATACATTATCAGATTATCACACTGCACACCTGCGCGGTTTCATAGAAATGATTTAATTCACCTCCAGTTTTCCTCGAAAGCAGGCTCAGACTGGCTGTTAATACGCTACCCAAAGGCTATGATTCCTCCTATAAGATGTTTGGGGGAAAAAAAGTGATATATTACTTAATTACCTCTGGATATTGTAAAAAATCATTAACCAGTTATTTTCCCATAGAAAAGGGATTGCCATCTACAGATCATGCAGCAGGATCCTATAATGCAATATAAAGGATAAATTTACCTTTTGAAGAAAAAAGAAAAAATACATGCAATGGGGTGCAATGCCAGGCTCTTGCAAACTCTCAAGACAGCCGCCTGCCCATACCATTAAAATGGTCAGGCGGTTACTTGAGAGCAGGAAGATCAATAAACTATGAGAGTGCTCGCAAGCGCCCTTTCAGTTCATTGAGAACTACAAGACGTCAGCCACAATGACTGATGGTAGTTGTGGTCTATTCATTCACAGGAAACAGTGGGAGAGTGACGTGCAATGTGGGTGGGGCCTCAAATGGCCGCACTGCTTTAAAATGTTGACAACAGGTATGGGAGAGGATCCCCTACCCACTGTCAAGGGGGAAGGCAATCGGAGGAGAGGGGGTGCATGCTGAACATGTTAAATGTTACACCCTTTGTGTATGGAAACCTTAACAATAACCTTCCCTTATTTGCTTCCTTTTGCTCTATTAAATAAATTGAAAGTGTTTTGTTATATCTATTCAATAAGTGCAAATAAACCTATTAATACCAGTTCTTGCCTTAGAACTAGAAGTCAGCTATCGCCTACGCTTTGGAGATGAGGACTGTTGGATGGTGTAAAGCAGTATTAAACCCAAAAGCAAACAGTTATTATATTGCAGTTTGCCAATTCTTAGATGTGTTGGCTGCATGAGTTTTCTTTTTAAGCTTCATTTTCTTTATTTTCACCTGATGATCCAGGCAGAAAAAAATGTTTTTCAAAAGAACAAGCTGTCCTGCAGATATAGCAGTTAGAGGGTTGAGACAAACCATTAAAGGAAAAAACAAGTTGTTGGTGTATGTAAATCTGCTAATGCATCTAAAGCCTTGTACACACGCGCCGATTGTTGTACGACTGCACGTCCAACTTTTGTCCAAATTGGCTGTCTGTGGTTTTGCTTAGTGTACTGACAGTAGTCAAATAATCATCTGACAAAGGCGAACGTAGTGACGTGTTAGGAGCGTATAAAGAGGAAGTTCAGGTGAATGTGAATTGTGAATTACGGATGCAGGTTTACACGACTGAACATTTCCTGGATTCTGAGCATGCGTGTTTGTACTTCCAACTTTTGTTGGGCCAACTTCTGTACTCACGAGCCGAAAATTGGCCAGCCCCTTGCTGGCCAACAAAAGTTTTGAATTGTGCGTACTAACGGTCGGATTATTGGACAACAGGCTGTTGTACGACCATTGTTGGCCAATAATTGTACCGTGTGTACGGGCCATTACACTCTTCTTCCCCTCAGAATAACAATGCTGCTGTCTCTGTTGCTTATTCATGCAGAGTGCAGGCACTCTAATATAGGAGATGCGTTACTAATCAGATCATAAGGTGAAAATAGAGGGAATAAAGCCTATAAAAAGAAAACGAATGCAGCCACCACATTAAATAATTGGTAAGCTGCTAAATATTACATTTTTGGTTTTGGGTTTAAAAGGGCCTCCATACATGGCTCGATTTTCTCTTGTTTAGCCTGCAGACTGATCAAGAGAAAATAAATGGATTCCCCCATCTACTATAGGAGCCTAGATGGAGGAATCTCCACAGCTGGCTATTGTACCCAGGCATCCTCGGCACCTGCATCTTCCTGAATATAATTGTGCTGCCGAATAGTATTATATCTTATGCAGTCATTCTTTGGCTGATAGTTTTCCTTTAGGCTTTTTCAATTTTTTAATTGACTTTTCTCAAGCTAGGTGGTGCTAGCAGGGCCAGCCATGGTTTGAATTTCCTCTAAAGCTGCAAAAAAAAAAAAAAATGGCTGAAATTTAGGTTGTGTATTAGGGGCCTTTAGTATTTTAGCATAGGAATACTGTACAGGGCTGAGACCACTCAGTCCACTGTTGTCAGCCTACAAAAGGAGATTAGGAGTTGAGTGCACTATTAGCAGATCAACATGTATTTACTGTATTTTCAGAGTCTTTAAAGAGAAAATCACAGGGAAAAAGCATTTGTATTTTGCCTTGATGTAGGCATACAACCAATAACAGCACTAGAACGAATATGTGAACCAAAAAATAAATAAATAAATATATATATATATATATATATATATGTAAAAACATAAAACCTAAAAACATAAAACAGTAATAATTCAGCGTGTAAACATCCATTCAAAAAAGTAAGTAGCACTGCAATGCAAAAACCATCCACCACTTATTGGACACTTGGATAAATGCGTAATAATGCGTAAACTTGAGTACATTTCAATTTTTTATTAAAGCGTAACTCCACTTTTGTCGAGAAAAAAACATTCCCCTCTGGGTGATCTATGTACATTGCAAGGATTATAACAACCTTTGCTGCAGATTCCTACCTTTTGTTATTCTGAAGAAATCCCTCTGTGTTTCTCTGTGCCTCTGTACTGAGTGGGTCTAATGGCAGTGGTTTCATATTTAACTGTCAAGTGTGCAGCAGGAGAGCACTAATGAAGAAATCTGCTGGGCCTGCATCCCTTTAGACGTGTTCCTATTGGAATTATCTCTCCAGAAACGACATTTTTGTTGCAGGGGATGCCTGAAATTCTACTTGTATCTTAGGCAGACTTCTGGGAAAATTGGTGAGCCAATCACACAAGCAGGAAATGATGTTTCTGGGGAGTGGTCAGTACATACTCTGCGTACAGAACAATTTCAGGTAGCCATACTGCAATGCATTCTCAGAAAAATTACAGCGGCTGCAGATTGAAAAGGAAAGGTAATTTTTAATAACATTCAGTTACACTATGACTTGTATCGCAATTGTACACACTATATTATTTTTTCTGTATTTACTATTTTTTTCCCCCAAGAAAGTGGAGTTACCCTTTAAATTAGCAGCTTTCATTAAAATAATACCTAGTGGTCCTGCCTAATGGAAAAAAAAGATAAAGATGACTCCTTGTAATGGTTTCTGCAGGTAAAGATGTCCTTGATCTGTGAGATTTATGATGCTAGTGCGTAATGCAACCTGCAGACATCTGCCCAAAACTCAAATATTTGTTTTGGATGGACTGACATTTTAAAATGCAAGTCAACCTCTAAGAATATCAATACAGAACTAAATTCAAGTTTGATGCATAATGTCATACTTGCATAGATATTACATGCAAATTAAACTTTTATGAAGCAGTTAATTAAGTTTATCTTTAAGAGGTAGCAGCCAGGATAGAAATATCAGAGATGCCGCAGAAGCACAAGAATAAAAGCCCAGGAGCCTGCAACTTTAAAATGAAGTCAGCACTGGTAGCTTCCATGACAGGTTCCCTTTAAATTAATTCACCATAATAGCAAATATATATCTTTCAGAAGCAAAAGAAAAAAAAAGAGTAAAAAATAATCAAATCATTTGTCAAGTAACATCATACTTACAATGAAGTAACAGTATGTCTGAAGTTTCAGTCTTTTTGGACCAGATGATCTGAAAATAAACAAAATATATGTTTTGTTAGTTTGATATGCGGCTATGCCCCTTCTATCATTTCAAATATTCATATAAAAAATCCATATATATATATATTTGCTCTTTCCTGGTTTGGATTTTGAAGTGCCCAAGAGGCCTGGTTGTAAGAAACGATTAAATAAATATTTTGCTGCCTTTTATCGGTCTACCTATCTTAACATAAAATTATCTCAAAAGTGTAGAAGTTTCAAATGGAAAGTTGCAATAATAAACAATGGTGAAAAGCAAACCAGGCAACTTTATAATTAGGACAATGTCAGATTAATTAGAAACTATAAGAACTGATATATCCCTATGAACCTTTGCCAATAAAGAAAGACATGTAACACAAAGTGCACAGCCTGCAATACAGATAAACACAGAAAATGACACTACCCATGTACAGTTATAGTTATTATATCACACAAGTTGTTTTCCTAGTTAGAATGTTTTATCGAGTTTGGAATGACTTACTCAGGTGCTTACATACCTGTTTCCATTCTGAGTGATCCAAATAGGGATACGTACAAAAATCACACTATAGCAATAACAGGATCAGGGATGGACCAATGGGCAGTGGCAACGTCAGGGTATAATGAGCAGGTAGGACCATGTATAGCTGATACTCCCTGACAACACAGCTGATCACCCCTCATGGGTATTGTGTCTATGTGAGGCTGATGATGTACACTTAGATGGTATACGGTCTCTGGAGTTTTCCATGACAGATTGACACTGCTCAAAAACATGCCCCAATGCAGGGCTGTCCTCTGTCCCTTCTTTCCTGAAAGTATTCAAAGATTTGTCTCTGGAAATGTCCTTGTTTTGGATCTTGACCCAACTGGAAAGGATTGCTCTTTATTCTTTAGGTGGTCCCTATATAACCTGCTATATGAGATGTGAGCACAGACAATATGGGTGGATTTATTAAAAGGTAGATAGACTGTGCATTTTGCAAAGTGCAGTTGCTCCAGAGCTTAGTAAATGAGCAGAAGCTCTGCTGACTTCCATCATCCAATCATGTGCAAGCAAAAAATGCTGCTTTTTTAAAATCTTCCTTTTATGTGATTCTTTGCAAAGGGAAGGTTTACCTAATTTACTAAGCTCTGTAGCAACTGCACTTGCAGAAGGCAACTGCACTTTGCAAATTGCACAGTCTATTTGCCTTTAGTAAATCAACCCTTTAAACTCCTGGCCCCCCACTGTGTTTAGTGGTTCCTGCTGCTACCCCCTTAGTTACTACAGGACACAGCAGTGATGTAGGGGCCAGCGGATTGAACCAAAGATCGCAACAGGGAAACTGGAGACCAACCGTCCCCAAAGTGTTGGTTCCTGAAGTCTTCAGCCGACAGCTGACAAGTGATAATGACCATGTGCTAATGTTTCTAATTCAAGACTATTTTAGGACTTTTCCACAATGTAGAGGGAGTTACACAGTGTCCACTATTAGGGTAGTTGAAGAATGACCAATATCCTATCTCCTGATTTTATTGGTGACAAATCTGCTTGTCTATGTATACTGTTACTCACAATAAGCTAATATATACAGTATAGGAGAGCTGTATTTAAAGTGACTTTGTCACTGAACTGTGACAACCTATCACTGTTGTCAGCCATTAGAATGACTGACTTGTTCTTATGGCCAGTCCAGCTGTGGACTGGGCAGACTGGCCCCGACTGTGGTCCCACATCACTATTCCAGCCTACTGTACAGTTAAACAACATAGAATCATTAATTAAAAAAGAAACAGAAAAACTAATTTGCAGTTTTGGATCCTTTGCACCTGCAATCAGGTATTGAAATAGACACATTGCAGCATATTCATTAAAAGCCTAAAATAAAATCATGCCCACGGCAACCAAATTCCATACTTTTATTTTTTACTCCAGTTTATAAAATCAAAGCCAAAATACAACAGGTTCCAGTGGCCAATGCCTTAAGTTTACTTTGTATAACTTTTCACAGATATGCTTTACTATGGGGTTGATTTACTAAAACTTGAGAGTGCAAAATCTGGTGCAACTCTGCTAGAGACCAATCAGCTTCCAGTTTTTTTTCAAAGCTTCATTGAACAAGCTGAAGTTAGAAGCTGATTGGCTACCATGCACAGCTGCACCAGATTTTGCACTCTCCATTTTTAGTAAATCAACCCCCAAGTCTCATGTGTTGTTGCTCAGTGGCTGTAGCCCAGCAGTCACAGCAGGCTCTGGGTATCAAAGGTTGTCTTTTCAGCCCCAAAAGTAGGCCAGCCATTGTTCAGCTGTGGGCAGTACCACCATCTGCACACTAGAGGGAGCACTGTTACAGCCTATGCTTTCAGCAGCTAGGTCTTATGACATCAAACTATACTGTGTGTTAACCCCTACATTGCAGAATACAGTACACTGTTGCAATTTACTGCACTCTTATTAGCACTCAGCTTTTTGCATTTTTCTGTACTATGTGTAACATGTAAAAAATCTTAAGGATCATGTATAAATTATATGGGCCCTGCATTACAGGTGCCCAAAGGGGCTTATTTGTGAAAACTAGCAGGAAGAATCACAGGGATGTTGTTGCTAACAATAATGACCTACTCAATAAGGCTGCCATGCATTTGTGGACTAAACCTAGGGAAGGATTGGGGTAGGGGCATTTTTCCCTTGGCCAGTACTAATGAGATAGGTTTCTCTGGTGCCACTTCACCAATTAGACATCAAAGTGGGACCCAAAGTCAGCAACATATGATGGCATTACATAGCTACCTGCTCCCCATACAGACCTGCAATTACAGCGTTTTTCCAGAACCAACTTCCTATGTGGCTTTGAGATTTCATGCTAACTAATGCTAAGAAGCCTTGAAAAGGTGTATCACAATAAACATATACAAATGTCCTTCAGGGACACCCACCTTTCACCATACCTATTGTACATCATGCAAACACCCAACTTTCACTATACCTATTGTACACCGTGCATTTTATTTATTTAGCCCACAGCAATCTACTCTAAAAGGTCACTTAATTGTAGTTGCCCTCTAGGCCAAAAGTTTCCAGTCCTCCTCTAATTAAACTCCTGCATTGCAGTAGCTTAGGTCAGGATGTCTCCTTTGAGTGTAGGCTTTATCACGATAAAATATTCTGTATTTAGCCATGAAAACAATGTAGCCATGTTTTTTTGTGGCCCCCCTGTCTGTTGACTGCAGATTTCTCAGTATAACCTAAATTATTTGAAAAATGTCACTAGTTCTCCTCTACCCTTCTTCAAATACACTTATTTTTCCATTTCTGCTCGAAACTCTGCTAGAGAACTTAAAATGGCTGCTGTACTGCTAGAGGGCCAGTGAGTGACTGCTTTTCCATCAGCTTATGACTCCTTGAGCACTATACCACTAGACTACAGGCAAAGGAGACCAGGCATCCCTGCGTGATTTGTTATCAGACTATAATTTGCACAGTGCCTTGTCACGAAACTAAGCTTCCAGCATGCAATATCAAACATTGATCCCAGAATGCTTTTCAAGAAATGTAGGTTTTCCAGCGCGCGTTATAACTTCCTGTATGCCTTGCCAATAATTTATGGTTCCCAGAAAGCCTTGCTAGCAAATTATAGTTCCCTGGATGCATTGCTAACTTTTTTTGTTCCCAGCATGCTTCACTACTAGTTTTATAGTATTACCTACAGGACTAGGACATAGGGTTGCCACCTTTTCTTCAAGCCAAGCCCGAACAGTTTAGTGGCCTGAGACACATTTGGGTGCCCCAAGGAGAGTAGCTCTTGCTGACATCATTGCTATGCCCCCCCAGACAGCCACCCCCAGCTCCTGAACGGAAAGAGATTTGTGTGACTGTCTTGCTTACTTGGGGAGCCACAGCCCGGTCGGAATAATGATTCAAAACCCGGACTGTCCCTGTCACGTACCTGATGGTAGAGTCTGGCTTATGCAGTAGGCAACCTATCTTATGGCCCTGGTTCCAGAACCCCTGATAGAGCAGACAGGGAGCGCTGGAGCACAGGGGAGCACAAGGGCTGGATTGGACATAGGTGATGGTAAGACGTTGTCCGATAGTCCGTGCTAGACTGAAGAGTAGTGATGCAGGCCGGGTCAATAACTTGCGGGCAAAGCAGTACAGGAGGAGCAGGCAATCGGATGGTCAGGTGCAGGCAGGGTCGTTAACAGGCAGGCAGGTAGAGGAACACAAGGAACAGACAGAAGAGTGGTCGTAGGCAAGCCAGGGGTCGGTGCGGGCAGAGTTCAATCAAATGTGGATTCAGGCCGGGTCACAGGTAACAGGAAGCTCAGAGCGGGTCGCTCAGGAACACAGTAACGCTGTAGAATGGACAGCACTGACTGCTGGTCGTGGAGAGACTAAATACAGCCGTTTGGCGCCGTTTCCGGTGCGTGC
This sequence comes from Glandirana rugosa, assembly GCA_018402905.1. Classification (NCBI taxonomy): domain Eukaryota; kingdom Metazoa; phylum Chordata; class Amphibia; order Anura; family Ranidae; genus Glandirana; species Glandirana rugosa. The sequence continues at coordinate 109,522 of BLSH010171086.1, forward strand.
GAGCACAAACGCGCACGCGTGCGAACGCACACAGGTGCGTGCACAAGCGCCAAAGACAGCTGGAGACATAGTTCTTCTCCTAACAGTCCCGATGAATCCTAGACAGGTGGCAACCCTATTAGGACACTAGGCAGAAAAAAACTCTGCCTCTCCTATGGGCAGTCCTTCTGGTATAAAACCCCCACTCTGCCATAAGCAAATCAGTTGTTCTGCCTAGTGTTCAGGAGTTAGGATGTAGTTCCCTGCTGGGAACATTGGTTCCACAAGCTTTTTTTATTTGTTTTTGGTGCAGCCCCTTCAGGGGGGTTCCCAGCATGGGCTGGTTTGCCTAGCTGTAATTGGGATTGTTTGATGTGGCACTGCTTTGGAACATCCCCATTTGGTCAAGATTAAAGAAGAAAGGCTGTGTCCATCAATGAACTTAAGAGAACATGTAAAGTATTTGTCACTCACCATAAAATCCCTTTCTCTGAGTTCACTGACAGACACAGCACCCTCCCCTCTTATAGTGTTTCTGCTTCTGACACTGCTTTGAAGATAACTGGCTGATCTATGGTAGAGTCAGATCAGTTTTATACCAGAAGGACTGCCCATAGGAGGAGCCAAGTTTTTTTCTGCCTAGTGTCTTACTCCTGTAGGTGGTGCTATAAAACCCCATTTGGTCAGGATAATAGAAGAAAGGTTGCATCCATCAATGAACTCAGAGAATGGAATTTTATGGTGAGCAACAAAAAAATCCAGTTTTTGCCTATATCTCTGTAAAACTATTGGGGTTGATTTACTAAAACTGCAGAGTGCAACATCTAGTGTAGCTGTGCATGGTAACCAATTAGGTTCCAGTTTATTTGTCAAATCTAAATTAAACAAGCTGAACTTAGAAGCTGATTGGCTACCATGTACAGCTGCACCAGATTTTGCACTCTCCAGTTTTAGTAAATCAACCCCATAGTCTATCTGTTTAGAATTGCTCATATCACTTGAACACTTATGATGCCTCTTATGACTTATGAGAGGGCCTGGGGAGCAGAAGAACTGAACCAGGCCTGTACAGACACACACTTTGGCCTTCACTCATTTTAAAGCAATGCATCACTGGGAAACACAACCACTTCCAAGGGGTTTTTTTTGGTGTGTTTGAGACTCCAATTATAAAGCACACATCTGTGTGTCCTAAAGCCATAATAAACTGGCTAATTAAAAAAATGGGTGCAGAATGTGGACCTGCATCTATTTCCCACAACATGAGTGTCCTGGAACCCCACTATAAGGGACAATTGAAAATGCAAATTCCAATAGTTGCTAGTGAAATTGAGAGATGCCTTCACTCTTGCCTCTTACTGTTGCCCATCACAGTAATGGACCAATAAGAAACAGAAGGCAGAAGAGAAAGGACCAACTCTATTCTTCACGTGGAATTCTTGAAATTTGCTAATAAAATCCCCTGGGTTTTGGGGTTCCCACGGTATTTCTGAAGACAATCAAGGATATGCACATGAACCTAAGTGCTTGTATTTGTATTTAATGTAGCTGGTTTACAATAGTTTAGAACCTGAGAAGAATACTTTCAGATAAATCCTCAAAATGTAAACGATACTCTTCTACATTTGTTAAAAAAATCAAATCACCCTCCAAACACACTCACTATTCTCTTTACACATAAAATTCAAATGGAGAAAAGCAGAATGACCGCACCTGTGACAATACATATCCCCTATGAGCACAGAGTAATACTGGATATTTTGGATTAACATTAAGTGGTAAATAGGCTGTGGTCACTCCCCCCTCTTTCTGCTCTTCCCTGTGATGACAGCATTAGAACGGGCGTGCTGCACATGGTACACCACACAGATCTGCATTCCAGATCAATTGGAAACACTATTAAAGAAGATGATAGATTGAAGAGCTGCAGAAGAACAAGTGACTCCCCAGAGGCTGACCACCCAACCACAAGGTCATTGTTTACCCTCTGTGGGCCCACACTCCTTGTCAGCTACCTGCACACTTTCAATACCAAAGTGAGGATGGAACCAACTGCTGGGTCGGTCAAAGTTAATGGTCTGTCCTCTGACTAATCCCACATTTATTTTGTGGTTCCTCAAATTCCTGTGTAGTCAGCCAATTACCAAACATAAAATAATTCACTATGCATGCAAGTTTGGCCTTTTTAACTTTCCAAAGATCTGCTGTACGTAGTTTTGAAGGGCAGTTGCACATAGATTTGAAGAGATTGCTGCTCTTGCATTTAAAGGGAATATACAGTGATTTGAATATATATTTTGTTTAGGTATTATGTTCACTATTAAAAATACATAATGTTTTACTTATAATCAACAAACTAGGAGCTACTGCATATCACATATTATTTACCTTTTACAGCCTTCACTTAGACCGTTATGCAAGTTAAATGCTCTGCAAAGTCTCTTCTTCACAGCTGCTGTCTATGCTTTGCCCAACAGGTTCACTAAAATGTATTTCTTCATATACAGTTTTTCCCTTTCTTTCACTCCCTAGCTGCTCTGTTCAGCTTCCAAGAGTGAAAGGAGATCCCTGAGTAAGGTATAAGTCACCGCAGTCATAGCCTAAACGAGGCTATAGACTCCCTGTGTGGCAGAGCTTATTGGTCTAGAAAAATCACATGGAATGAGTCATATGCTACTCCATACCCATAAGTATGGGCCGGGGTATTTCCTTCAGCTGAATAGAGCGATGGGGGTTCAAAAGTTTGCTCTACGGTAAATATAAATGACGAAAAGGAGTAACAAATCACTGTTCTCTGCTAGCAAAGATCCTGTCTGTCTGCCAGGAAATGGATTAGTAGTGCTGGGCTTTCTTTTTAGAAACCAGCACCTCCTCGAACAGAGTGTCATCGATATACCTCCTATAAAAATGTATATTTGTGAACTTAAAGTAGAATTTCAGCTTACACCTTTCTAGTCTTAAAACTGTCCCTTCCCACCTCCTAACACCTATGCTAACTAACCTGTATATGAAAGATGTGTATACTTACCTATTTTCAGGCCCCTCCAGTCCAGACACGTGATCTCCTTTTTGTCAGCTAGTAGCAGCTGCAGGGTAGAAGAGAGAACACTCTGACAATGGCTAGCAAAGCCTGGAACAGTGACGTCACCCAAAGGATTCAATGGTCCATCCGTTGTTGGCGTTCCCTCCCCCCATCCTGCAGCTGCCGCTGGCTGACACAGGGGAGCCGAATGATGTGACTGAACCAGAGCGGTCTTTACACAGGCTAGTTAGTACAGGTGTTAGGAGGGGTAGAGGACAGTGTTAAGGCTAATTAGGTGTAAACCCACTTTAGGACCCTATACAAATCATTTACAAATATGTAAATAAATAAAAAATAATACAAAATGTGTTATGGTTTCCCTGAGGAGTAGCCAAAGACATCAGAGGATGGTTAAATGACCACACACTATCTGACAGTTGGTTGACGCCATTAGCCAGAGTTTTGACTATTTACTATACTATGGACAATTCTTCAGCTGGTGTCCGGAAAAACAATAATCATTGGATAAGATTGTCTAATCTGCCCAACCAACCTTTCCCTCTGAGATTAAATAATTTAAGGGGCCTGCCGATAGCTTTTGACTTTTGCTAATACTAAGCGGTAGTGCTGCATAGTGGTGAGTGGTTTTTCAAATCAAACTATGCAGTCCCCATTGACATGAAATAGCAACAATGCACCTAGGGCCTATAAATATATATATATTGCAGCTTATACATAGTTAGTTGTGGTGTCTGAATTGGTTTTCTTTTTTTCTTTATTTTCATCTGGTGATATTGCAAATAACCTGGGGGACTCCACTGGATCTGTGGAGGAGCAATGTAGTCACCCGACTAGCATTGTCAACCTTTGGAGAGGATGGTGGACTATAAGGTTTAGATAAACTTTACATAAGTGGCTAAAAAATTAAAGCCCATCTAAAACTTCTTAAAGTGATTGTAAAGGCTTGTTTTTTTCCTATAAAAATAACAAACATGTTATACTTACCTGCTCTGCTGCAGTGGATTTGCACAGAGCAGCATGGATCCTCCTCTTCTCGGCTCTCTTCTGTGATCCTGGCTCCTCCCTCCTATTCAGTGCCCCCACAGCAAGCAGCTTGCTATGGGGGCACCCAGGCTGAGTCACAGCTTCCTCCATTTAGACATGGAGCCCCAACCCGGTCCGTCCCTTTCTCCCCTGATTGGCTAGCTAACTTTGACAGTAGCGGATGGCTGAGACACTCTTGGAAATCACTGGACAGAAAGGGACCTCAGTTAAGTCTTGGGGGGGGCTGCTGCACACATAAGGCTTGTTGTCTTAATGCATGTAAAAACTTCTGCCTTTATAACCCCTTTAAGCAGTTAGAGAAATATCTTTTTATACTTTCCTATAACTGCCACAATTGCTGGACAGCTTGGCCTGTTAAATGAATTTAAAAGAATAACAGAATTGGCCAGACCAGTGAAAAAAAAAGCAGAAAGCCTAAAAAAAGAAAACAAATGCAGCCACCCAAGCTAAGGACTGGAAAGCTGCAATATATTACATTTTTGTTTTTCTGTTTATCGGCCACCTTCTGTCTACATGTACTCGATCCATTACACATCATTCCTCTGGACTGGCTTCCTGATACCAAGAACAGTGGACCATGCCTGCACAATATATATCACCACAGCTTCTGGTAGTCTCAACCAGGGACAAAGGTGACAACGTGTCAACGCAGAAGCACAATTAGAAGACAGTTGTCACCCTATAATGGGAAGTGTGTGAACAAGGACCTTCATGGCAGGATTACCAAGTATTCTGCAGTTTTAGAAAAAAGCTTTCTTAATTACAAAAAAACTTATATGAGATTTAAGTGACTGGATTTCGATCTATATAAAACCAATAATTCGTACAGGTAAACGCTTCCAAATTCAATGATGATCATCACTGAAAACTGAGCTTAGAATTTCATAGTCAGTTTCCCAGTATGTCTTGTGTCTTCTGTTGGTCATCCCTAGATTCTGTTCATATTGGGCCTAAGCACAAACTCAGTCCTGTAGGGAAGGATTGATATCTGAAAACACTAGGACTGATAGTAGAAATCACTAAGGTTGTAGTGGCTTGGCAGGGTGCAGCTGCTAGTCCTTGTGTGCCACTAGACAAAAGCTATTTGATGATCAAACAGAACAAAGCATATTTTGGAATTCAGGAACAGAGGCCCAGAACCAGTGGCTGGCTGGGGTGATTTGCTTGGGGTCAAACCACGGCGACTTTTCAGAGGCTGCAGCTTACAGCATCAGCTGCAGATTAACAGGATACCGTGTTTGTGTGCTGAGAACAGCTGCAAGGACATCATGGTTCACATAGGCAAACATGGATGCTTATACCACCATACAGTAATTATTTTAGGGTTCCCATACACATGCAGACTGCAGAAGGGGCTTGCTTGAGAGCTCGTTGTCTCCATTCAAAACGTATCCACAGATATCAAGCAGATGCGACTCCTTATGATAGGAAAGGTCCTGAATCTGTCCTTGTGGAGATGCAAGCTAGTGGATTTCTCATTTCACTAAAGCTCCATCTTTATCATTATAAAGCCTTGCTTAGGCTCCAGTCAGTGATTTTGCCTAGGCTGAAATATTGCCATCACTTTGCTGCAGGGAGGAGGTGGCATGGGCTCATTCTCCTGTTCCCCATTTATCTCCCAGATAAACATGGCAACAAGGTGAGAGGCTGCAAGGGGGGGGCTGATTAGTGTCAGGCATTCATTAACACAGACATAGGCGTTCGCACATCCTAATCACCCTGTACTGTGCAGATTACCCCTGCTGCCTAGCTGCAGAGAAAGGGACGGGGGAATCTCTGTCCTCAGTCCCTTTCTCTGTCTCAAAAATGAGACATCAGGGGTCTGTTTAGACCCCTGATATTTCATCAAAGGCCCTCAGCAGGGCTCCCAAATAAGATTGTAAAAAAAAAATTATAAAATATAATATTGTAAAAAATAATAAAAACAAAAAATTGTAAAAAAAATAAAATAAAAAAAAATAAAAATATACTCCTCACACCGATCTCTGCCCTTCTGACATATATACACACAAACACGCACTCATGTTTGTTAGCACTTTGTGGTGCACATCCTAATGCAATAGGCTGCGCACACCTATGAACACAGACAAGAACTGTACAAGAAGAAGATGGTGACCCTACATAATGCCTGAACGGTTATAAAGGCATCTTTCTGGAGAGAAAAGCAGATGAAAGCATTGTCAGGAAAAATACTCTTTAAGAGAGATAATAAATACCTGGAAATGTTACACTGACACATTACTTTGCACATAAATTGCACTGAAAATAACAAGTTGGGAATCATATTGGTTCTAGTAATAATGGTTAATTTTTAGGATTTCTGGAGACAGACGTAGCAGAGGAGCTGGCTCCATTAAAACTTAATAAAGCGATAGGCTGTGATGGTGTTCATCCCAGAGTTCTAAGGTAACTTTGAGGAATAGTTGTTTGGACCATTAACAGATCTTTTTAACAGGAGAAGTTCCCCATAACTGACGGACAGCTAATATTGTATCTATCTATAAGAAGGGCAGCAAGGTAGAAGCTGCCAATTACAGGCCAGTGAGTTTAACTTCAGTTGTATTCAAGTTAATGGAATCACTCCTGAAAAGAAGGATCATTGATCAATTAAAAATACACAGCTTGCTGGACCCAAAGCAGCATGGCTTTACTGAGGGCAGATCATGTCAGACTAATCTTATTGAATGTTTTGACTATGTTACCAATGTTTTGGACCAGGGTGGTGCTGTGGACATAGCGTATCTTGATTTCAGCAAGGCATTTGATACAGTTCCACATAATGATCCAATACAAAAGTTGTACAAGCTAGGACTTAACCCTTGGGTGGTTCAGTGGATATGCAGTTGGCTAAAGGATAGATCCCAGAGTGTGGTTGTAAATGGGGTTCACTCAGAACAGAGACCAGTCACTAGTGGTGCACCACAAGGCTCGGTACTGGGTCCTGTTTGTTTTTTGCTGGTGATTCAATTTTTTGTAACAGGGTTGATATCCCTGGAGGTGTCTGGAACATGGAACATGATTAGGCATTGCTGGAAGATCAGTCAAAGTAGTGGAAACTGCAGTTCAATATTTCTAAATGTAAATTAATGTACCTAGGGAAAAATAATCCTCTGAGAGAGTACAACATTGGGGATACAATGTTGGCCAGCACTACAGAGGAAAAAGATTTGGGGGTACAGTTCAAATGATTGCAAAAATGAGCAAACTGTGTGACAAGGCAGTGGGGAAAGCAAATAGAATTCTAGGATGCATCACTAGAGGGGTCACCAGCAGGAGGAAGGAGATCCTAATTCCCCTATATAGATCTTTAGTGAGACCTCATTTAGAATACTGTTTCCAGTTCTGGAGACCTCACTTACAGAAAGATATTGATAAAACAGACAGGTAACAAAAATGGTGAAAAGTTTGGGGGATAAAACATATCAAGAACGACTTTGGGAATATGTACAGTCTGGAGAAAAGAAGGGAAAGGAGAGACATGACTGGAACCTTTAAATACATCAAGGGAGTGAATAAGGTTCAGGAGGGCAGTTTTTTCAATATGAAACCAAAATCAAGAACACAGGGACATGACCTCAAACTAACTGGAGGAAAGTTCAAAAATAATCTTAGAAAGTATTATTTTACTGAAAGTGTAGTTCATGCTTGAAATAGACTACCAGCAGAGGTAGTGAGAGAGTCAATAGTAAATGGATTCAAACATGCTTGGGACAAACAGATCTATATTCAGACAAAAAAAGTTAATTAAAAAAAACAAACAAAACCCCCCCAAAAATTGTAAAAAAATGGGTAGACTCGATGGACTACTTAGTCTTCTTCCACATTTCTATGTTTCTACATTTCTACTTATCATGCTGTTCATACAGCTGAACTCAAGGAAAAACAAGTTTTAGATATTTGCTGCCATGAAACCACAGCAAACATTAGTGTCTTATCTGTTGCCTAGCTGACTACATGTGTCCAGTTAAAGGCCGTGCCTCCCTCACCTGTGTGCTTTAGTAGGCCCTTCTTGGCTGGTCTCCACCCCAGGTCCTGACTGGGAACAGGATATAACACGTGGCAGTGCAAGTCTGCATTGCTGATCAACGTTTGTCCATGTTTGGCTTTGTGTGTGGCTGTTCCTTTTATTTGCTTATTCCGTGTACTGATCTTTGGCTTGTCTGACTATCCCCACTTACCTGATACTTCAATCTTTGGCTTGTTCTCTGTTTCTCCTGTCTGCTTGTAACCCTAACACTTTGCTACTACCTCTAACTATTCTCTGCTGTTCCTGCGCTGCTGCTTCCTCTCTTCCACCTGTAGCCAGCCGAGCGCTAGCTAGGGGACCCCAGGGGCCGCGACCTGGATCCAGTTGCAGCCAAATCCAGCCTCACCACTAGAGGCACTGGTGAACACCCACTGGCTCTTAGACTCTGCGTGCTGGGGTAACTGATGCACTAGCTTCCTGTGTTTCAGTGTCCATGCTCCAGGGGGCCCTCTTCCCGTATCAGCCAGAACTCATTAGCAGCAGTCAGCCATAGGTCCACAACCTTTGTGGTCTGCTTCACAACCCTCGATTTGCACTCCAGTGGGGCGCACCTGTCATCTGACCCCAGGTGGCGTGATAATCACTTCTAATAATGGGTGTCCCGCGTGTGGGGAAGCTTAATTTAATTCATCCCATTACTACTGTAAGCAGCAAACTACTGGCTCTCAAACATTGAAAACATTGATATTAGCGGGTCACTCACATTACACCTTGTCCATTCGCAAAACATTTTGTATTATTTTCACAAAACAAGTTGTTCTGTTATTGGATGAGGGGAGGGGCTGATGAATATCAGAATGAAAATTACTAAGTCCACTTTAATAGTCTCTGTTTCACACTCACCAATCCATTCCAGAATTTGTATAATACAGACAGTATTTTAATGCAGAAGAGCATCTTTTTAGCAGGCGCTTCATGCTTAGGGGTGGCAGCCATGTCTCATAAGAATACAGGCAATTCATTAACCAAGAATGGAATGATGACCTCAATGAAATCTCAGGAAGTTGTTGTTGGTTTGGCCAAAGAGTGAGATAGTTCACAGCCTACAGCTCAACTCTAGGAAGCCTAAAAACCCTCCCTTGCAGTAGGGCTGTGTCCACACTACAAAGGTTAACTATTTGTTTAAGCCTAGGGGAGAACAGATTTACTTACCTGATCCTCCGCTCCCTGGCAGATGGTGCTCCTCCATGCTTCGATTTTTAGGTTTCCTGGACTTCAGCTTTAAAATATAACCAAAACTAAAATGTATTTTTGTGATTACAGACAGAAAAGGGAATAGTTAAAACCCCCTAGGTTTTTAACCATCTGTGGAGATTATCCTTCACTTTGTGTCCTATAGGCGCTACAGTAAGTGGTAGAAAACAAGTGCCTCCATTAAAAGATTTTGCCTCTATTGCTGTTTGGACGACAACTCACAATTTTGGAGTTTTACTCCTGAGGATCACATTTACGCCCAAGGATCACTTTAAACCCTCATAAGAAGGGGTTTTACAGTATAAAGTTTGGAATGAAATACTTCTAAAGCATAGAATGTGACTTTCATCAAACATTAATATTAAACATATTATAATAAAGGATGTATATAGCGCCAACAATGCCAACGCAGTGCTTTACAAATATACAGTCATTGAACTCATTTTTATCAGCAATTTAAAACTTGAAATGTAGTGAAACTCACTTTCTTTTAATGCTGGCTATTGGGATAAGGTGCGGTAGTGTTGGGTTTTCTGCAAAAGAAAAGAAAAGTAGATTTTAAGCAAGATAGGTTTACATAGTTAGGAAGCAGTCAAAGGTACATACAGTACATACACTCAAATTTGATAATCTTGGTGTTGTTAGATTGAATCTCTCTCATGCCCTATCAGAGGTCATGCTTAGCGTTTTGGAGTTTTCCTTCCTCTTTTATCACTGAAAATACAGTAGCAGGACTGAGACTTCACAGAAAAAAGAATGAGACTCAACAGGGAGGGTATATCTGTGAACTGTGTTTTTGGTGAAATTGATTAAGCTGTTGGCAAAATGTTGCCAAAGCGAAAAGCTCTTGATTTCATTCAAGCTGCTTAGATGAAATTTGCTATAAAAATGTATTTAGAGTAGCTTAGTTTATTTGATTTAGTGTTCATTGTAGTTGAGTACTGCTGTTTTAATTTTTTTTTATTGTTACTTTTTTTTAGTGTTTTTAAAAAAAAAAGAAGTAAATATTGAGGGGAAGACGACTGGCATTGGAACAGGTCTATACAAGAACAGTATAGTTGGAAGGAGTGTCTGTAACCCACAGAATTCATTGGAAGCCCATTACACCCTTAAAACCACCAAAAACCCACCTTCATTTTGCCTTCTCATTAACCCCGTTGCGTTTAGTCAAAATGGGGAAATTTTGTGAAATCTTTAGCTTTCCTCCGAAATTGTGAAGAAACAAAAACTGTAATTTTTACTCATCCTTAGTCATTAGGCAATAATTTCCCTTTATAGCATAGTCACGTGGTTAGGTTATTTACTCCCAATGATTAGGACACAAATGCATTATATTAACCATTATATTATTGATGCAGCCTAAATAATAGATTGAGTTTAGTTTTCCCATGTCTGCTTTGTTCTGAGAACATTCTTTGTTAGGTAGCCACAGGTGGATCCTCTAATAGGTTTACTGGCCAGTCCCAGCAACCTTTAAAGCTGAGAATTGTTGGCTATGTGCTGGAAGGCCTGGCATTGGGCCACTATTGTGCAGTCCTGACATGTAACATAAGTGACACATTAAGGATATCCCTGACGGTGGATTTACGACTGTACTGTCTCCCTTTATATTGTAACACTTTGCACAAACTGTTGGCACTATATACAACATAAATCTTGTATAATAATAATATGAGCTGCCCCATTGTTTCGCATACAAAGTAGCACTTCACCAAAATAAATTTATTCATTCGGTGAAGTTGGGTGAAGTTCTGCTTCAATTGGGATTTACAGTTTTCAGGCACCCCAGCAAGGAAGTTTGAAGGCTTAGATTCACCTTCTGCTTAGGCACAAATTATTTGGACATGCTTGGCCACTAAAGAGCCAGTGGCAGTATTGCAGTATTTCTACATCATATACCCTCTGCTAGATTTTCCATAGAAATGTTTAGAGATAGGCAGCATATCATAATGGCTATATCCTATGGCCAGAAAGAAGACCAATGCGAGAGGGTTTCATATTGCAATTATGTACACTAGTGATGTCCAGTAAGAGACAACTCCATACAACAAGTGAGACCTCAAATGGAAACAGGTGTATAGGCGCTTCCACCTAGATGCATAACATCTCCACCTGGTGCTCACCTTTATAGCACATGGATCACAAGAAAGATCATGCCATGATTAAGGCCTGACGGACAAAACATGTTGGATGTTTTACAGCTACTGTACATGCTTTTTCAATAAAGGAAGATCATTTTAGATGCTATATTGAGTGCCAACCATCTTTCTTGTGATCAACAAGCGGTACAAGTGAACTTTTACAGCTATCCTGACCTAAACAACTAGGAGTCCCCAGAAAACGAGATTATTAGTAAGGGGATTTCTAGCAATGGTTGGCCTGATGAAAAAAAAATGTTGTAGGCAGGTAGACCATGTTCCAAATTCCAATGTAGAAAATAACATGTATGCCTTAAATTCCCAGGAGCCCCAATTTTTTTTTCAGTTTTGGATAGTGATTTTATTGCTGTCTGTGTCCCCACAGGGGAGATTCAACATCTCTACTTCTCCTGTTGAACATTGTCAGAGATTGAAGGTGATGGGAAATCCAAAATTTAAGAGTTGTCACCAGAACAGATGAGGGGAAATATTCAAATGGGGACACATGTGCCGCTGACAACTGTCTATGAGTGTAATTTCCCCTACTATATCCACTCAGTTCCTGTTACATCTCCGGTACAGGAAGTGAAAATTAATTTCTCCACTGGATCATAAGCAGCAAAAAATATACTAACAGGGGTTTAATCTATTCCTTACTTTATCCAAACTAAAATAACTATACATTCCTATATATAGTTGTATTGTATATTCCTTACACTATTGATGGAATAGACTAAGACAAAGGCAGCCTATACATTAGTCAGTTGGTTTCAATCAAACAGTGGGTTGAACAAAAAAATGACCCGATTCCCCCATCCACACTTTTGAATCCTCCCATTGAGCTATGGTATTCTGACAGTGGGGAGACTTCTCTGCCACCAGAGCACATTGATCGGTGCTGCAGTCTATAGCCTGCAGTGCTGATCATGCAGGGAAAGTATGACAGGATGGTTGCACAGAAGTCGATTGGTAGATTGACTTTTGTACAACCACAACACCCATGTATGAATCAAGATTCAACCAGTCCCCACTGAAATGGCTACATTTTGATCTATGCATGGCCAGCTTAACCCTTATTAGAGAATGGTGCCACACTTATACGGTGATTGAAATATAAGATTAGCCTACATAACACATAGCTTAGTTGGGAAAATGATAACCACAGTTTGTCCAAACCATATCTAAATTCCTCCTATAAATCATGCCATTCAAAATTTGAAGAGGAGTCTTCAAGCTCCATGTACACTGTAGGGTTCAGCTGTATCTTGTTCACATTGCTATCTCAATCTATGTACAGTCTCTCTTTCCTGACCTCTTATTTCTGTTGTTAGAATCCAACGGTGGCCATACACGCTTCAATAAGTGATTGATTTCTTTTCCGATCTATCTTTTCTTTTCCTATAGGAATAATTGATCTACAGTGGAAAACCCATTCAATCAATATGATACACACTAGAATGTGGATTTCAATCAGTAGTTAAGATACGCTCATAGCTTATGATCGTAAGTTATTGATTGTGTCTCTGCTTCCAGCATGTAATCTCATAAGGTGATCAACTGAAATATGATCAGATTTATGAACAAAGTATCTCAGCGCTGCCGACTGATGCAATGGGACTGATGATTTTCCACCGTGGCTGATCAACTCAGTCAAATCTGATCTAGATCAATTGGAAGAGAAGTTTGGATATCTGATTGTTTGCCAATTTGATCATTAGCGATTGGATAATAAAATCAAAGCGTGTGTAGCCACCATAACATACCGTACATATCCACCCTCTTTGAGATCCGTCATCTAATGAAAACACAGTTCTCCCACAATGACAACCAGAAACCACAGTAGCAGACAATTCTGGTGTAAACCCCCAATCTCCAGTGGCTGGGTATTGTCAACCAGAAGGAGCATATGCTTACATGAAGGATATCCTCACTCATACGGTGACCTCTAGGTAGTAGAGAGAACACATAAACTGTACCTCTGCACTGTCCTTCCCTATGAGCTCTGTCCAATCTTCTTTACAGTTTCAAACCCTCCCATCACTGGCACACATTTGACATAAGGAAGCACAGATATAAGCATAAAATCATTCAATTCTTCTGTAATGTTAGTCATCTCCGCAGCACTGTTCACTAACTTGAAGAGTTGATCTAAAACATTTCTGACCTCAGTTCAACCAGTGTGGAGGACAAAAGACAGCAAACTGGTAATTTCAGTTCATTCAGGTGTTCAGTACATTGTGTAATCACAAGTGTTTTAGGTTAATCATAAGGTACTGAAAATAAAGGCGTAAGAAGGGCAGGTTAACCCCATTAACACTGCTGCACAACCTATGACTGCACACAAAGCCACTATAATCAACAATACTGTTATACTGAGATGTAGAATCCCTACACGATTCAGGCTCATATGATCATGGATAGTTACACTACATCACAAAAGGGGTTTGGACACCAGATCATCACACCTACTATGCCCAAAAATATCTGTGCAAATCCCAAAAAATTATTAAGGTTCAGGACACTGTTAAAAGAGAAATTTGGGATTTAGAAAAAAAATTATACTCATCTAGGTGGATGCATCAATCTGATGGGTCACAGGAGTTAAGAACTAACTACACTCCTGTGATCCAAAGGAGAGGTATAGCCAAAATAGCTTTGGCTATACTTCTCCTTTAGTGCTACAGCATTCAAAAAAACTTTAGACAATCATGCACTTCCAAACTTGTTGTAACAGTTTGGGGAAGATCTTTTTCCATTCCAGCAAGACTATGCCCCTTTGCACAAGCCCACCTTCATAAACACATGGTTTGATGAGTTTGCTGTGGCACAGCTTAAGTGGCCTACAAAGAATTCTGACCTCAACTGTACTGAACACCTTTGAGATTAACTGGAATGCCGATTGTGATCTAGGCCTACTTATCCAATATCAATACCTGACCTCACAAATGTTTTTTCTTTGAAATTCCCATAGACACATTCCAAAATCTTGCGGAAAGTCTTAAGAGAAAAAGTAGAGGCTGTTATAGGTGCAAAGGGGATGGGGAATAACTCCATATTAATGCCCATGGTTTTGGAATGTGATGTCTCTCAAACTCAGACGTGGTGGTGGGTGCCCACATATAGTGCACCTTCTCTATACTATCATGCCTTCTTCATTACTTTATACAATTCTTTTTGTCTGCAGGGGGTGTAGAGGTATCAGATATCCCTGTGCCCATGTGATTAAGGAGCCTTATAATATACTCCTCTTCATTATTTTGCAGTGGTGGTCTTGTAGTACATTCTGTACAGAAGAGAGACGGTTTACTTTCTTCTTCACATTCCTTTCCCTTTCTTTTATCCCAGCCTCTTTAGGTGTAAAAAGAGGGCAGTTCTTAGTATTAAGCAAGGAAAAAAATGTTTGGGTTGATCTTTTCAGCAATGGCATAAAATAGAATTCTCACTTGGCTTTATGGTTTTTCTTCAGCTCATGGTAGTAAAGACAATTGAAGAATTTTCATCACTGTTGTTTCCTAGTGTTCATCATACAGTTAATAATTGTGACAAGGTTAGTCATATTTCAGGGGGATAATCTTTAATGTTGGGAGTGGTGCTTTGATGACTTAAGTTGCACAATGCCAAAAAAAAAAAAAATAATAAAAAAAAAAAAATCACATGGCATTATTAAACTTCAGTACTTGTAAGCCCAATGGGTTGTCAAGTGTCAAGATCCCCTGGTTATGTTTTGCCCCATCAGTTGTGTGTCTGCTTCTTTCCTAAAATTTTGGAGCTCAATATAGTAACACAAAAAGGTTCACATAATTTGTTTTTTTTTTTTAAATAAACGTTAAGAAATTGATTCTTGCACCGTGGAAAATTGTCTATTTGGTCTAAAATTAAATAAATTGCAACTTTTCATGGGGCAAAAACCTACTGCAACAATTTTTCAGAAGGCCAGTCCCTGAAAAGTTTCCAGCTTTGGCAAAATAAAGATAACATAAGGAGCCAGTAGGATATTTCTGAAACTTGCCCATTAGTCGTAAATGTGTATTTATATTTGAACAGTTAATATGTTTGCTGAACCAAATTACTTAGAATACCATGGCATCCAATCTGTCTGCTGTGTAATTTGTGGTGGTTTCAGTTTACAGTTGACCAAGTGGCTACATTGAGAAGAGAATTCCTGACACAGAACCCTGGGTTGACACTGCACACCAAACTCACAGCCCCGACACAGCACAAATCACAGATGAGGAGGCAGCCAGGGATGACATGTTGTGTCACATGACATGTAGTTAGGGCAAAGGTCTACCACTCACCAGACAGGAATGTGCTACACCACACTTTTCCAATCATCTCTATAATCTATACATCCAACCGCTAAAGCCATGGATGAATGTGAGGATGTGAGGAAGACCTGGCACCAATAATAGCCTCTCTCAGATTTCCTGCAAACCCGATTTTCTGCTAACTTAGACAGTACATTGGCTAAGGCTGGGTACTTAAAGAGAGTCAAATTTAAAGTATCTAAACTGAGGGAAAAAAGTGCAGCTCCTTAGATGTGGTGCCTGCATTAATTTCCTTTTTTCCACCTGTTGATCCTGCCAGTAACACACTTTCTGTCCTAGGGTGGCAACCCTCACTCATGATATTGTATCTTTAGAGAAGCAGCGTTGTCACCCTGGGCTACAGAACACTGGTTCCTTTCCTCATCTCCATACAATATAGGAAGATTTTCTGTAGTTCACTGAGGCAAACTGAACTGCTTGAGATGACCCTGCAGAGTGCACAGAAATGTGTGAGCTCCCTGGGTTCCTGATAAGACCAAATAGATATTCAATAGCATGGATAATAAAAGCTGCCAGTGTTTGATGTGTTGGTGAGCATATGCTAAATATGAGTATTCATACACACCCTATATAAAGGAACCTTATTTAAAGAGAACCTGTGATGATAAAAATGTGTGGTTGAGTCTGCTGGCTTGTTTTTTTGTGTGCTGTAATCTTAATTGCATTGGACCCATTCTTGCATGAAAGCATACACTGGTAAACTTTACAATAATCTAGGCAGTGAGATTAGATCAAGAAGAAATACACTATATTACCAAAAGTATTGGGACACCTGCCTTCACACACACATGAACATTAATGACATCTCAGCCTTAGTCCATAGGGTTCAATATTGAGTTGGCCCACCCTTTGCAGCTATAACAGCTTTGACTCTTCTGGGAAGACTGTCCACAAGGTTTAGGAGTGTCTATGGGAATGTTTGACCATTCTTCCAGAAGCGTATTTGTGAGGTCAGGCTCTGATGTGGAGAAGAAGGCCTGGCTCGCAGTCTCCACTCTAATTCACCCCAAAGGTGTTCTGTCGGATTGAGGAGCAGGCCAGTCAAGTTCTTCCACCCCAGACTCGCTCATCCATGTCTTTATGGATCTTGTTCGTGTGTGTTCATGTGCATCCCAATATTTTTGGTAATATAATGTGCCAAGAGCCTGCTACCACCCATATTTCTATTATCTAAGAGTCTCTTTGTATCATGCAGGGATACATTTAAATTTTCAGCATATAAATGATCACAATGTATGATCTAAAATGTATTTTTGTCATTGCTAGCAGATTGAACTACTTTTTATTTATGCTGTGTACAACCCACCAAGACTTAATGGCATCACAGGAAATGTGATTATTTAATTATTTTTGGAGAAGTATAACGGTTTGGCTGATCCTAGAAACAGCAATACATATTCAGCGATTCGCTGTTATCTTATAGAGCATAAATTCAAAGTAAAAAATCTCTTGCTTTTCAAACTTTTTTTCTGCTGAATAAAATTAGTCTTGCTGTGGGCATTTAAGTCACGTCGCATCAAACAGAATTTTTGAATATTCTTCAGTTTGTGTGAGAGCCATACAAATTAGGGCATCAGAGATAAATGCAGGGGTACAATCAACCCCAAAATGTTTTAGTAGTTTGATGTTTTAAGAGCAATATCGTTTTTTTAAACAGAAATAGGGAGATACTATTTTAGAATATGTAAACCCAAGTTTATCTAAACCCAAGAACAATGTAATAGATTGAAGCTTATCAGCATTTAGATGTGATGGCTGCATTTTTTTCAGGCTTTCATACTTTTATTTCCACCTAGAGATCTTGTCAGGGACATACTTCCTGTCCTAGGGTAACAAATGTGACTCACTATACAGTAACTATGGAGGCGCTGCATCGTTACTTTAGAGCAGAAAGAATGTTAGTGCTACAGAATGCTTCCTTCTCCATAGTCAGGAGGTCTATCTATCTTCCTATCTTTAAATACATTTTAGCTATTATTTTTTTTAAATAAATATTTTTGAAAGATTTTTTTTTTTTTTAATACATTAACATACTTTTGCTAGTATTATCTAGCATAAAATGTATTTAGGCAGGCCATACACATTTTCTTTTGAAAATCGTTTAAGAATTTTCATTCGAATTTCGCACCATTAGTGGGCTGTAGCAAAAGCTGATTTTCGTGCGGCAATCGAATTTGCATAATGGGCATGTTGGAAATTTTTAGAAAAACCAACAATTGTCCAATCAATGATGGGAGAATCGTGCGAGAAATGAAAAAGAATGCACATGAGTGCAAGAAAAGAAAATTCCCGGCCACAAAAATTCTTTTCCATAGCAATATGAGGGGAAATGGAAGGCTTGGTTGGCCGAATTTTGAAAATCAATCATGGCACCATCGGATCAAAAAACGCACGGAATTTCTGATTTTGAAATCAAAATTTGTTTGGAATTCAACCTGCCTAAAAGACAATTTTTTGGCCAAAGGCACATAACAGAATAATTTGCATAGCTCAGTCCACTGTCACAAAAGGAGAAATAATCCCTTTATTTTTAGGATATGTAATATGAGTATCTTCTGTTTTAGGAAGACTTTACTG
>BLSH010171086.1:133830-148973 GCA_018402905.1 Glandirana rugosa
GGCCGGCGGAGATCGACTCCGCCGCACCCGCTCCCTGGCCCTCCCTGAACACAGTGAGCGAGCGGGCGCGCCTCCGGCGGCGCGCACTCACTAGGCTCGATCCCGCAGCCGCCGTCATATGACGGCGATTTGCGCAATAGAGCCACTCTGTCGCCGTTAATTGCCGACCAGCGGTCGGCAAGCGGTTAAGGATCCACACGCTGGGCCTAAAAAACACTGCTTCTACAGGGGGTTTTGCGTGTTTCCTGTAGGAGCGGCTCAATGCTATCCTATGTGTCCACGCATATTAGAACGTTTATAGCCATATTTTAAGCTCAGAAAAAAAAATTCCTTCTGGATCGTGTTTTTGAGAGGAGCTTTCAGGCAGAAAAAATGCTTAAGGCTAATAAACACTCCTAAACGCTGCATTTAAGAGCTTTTGTGTTTTGAAGTGTACATTGAAAAATAAGAAGAGGGGAATTTAGAAAAAAAAAAAAACGCTTGTAAAAGCAAATGCCCATAAACTCTCCTAAAGCCTTGTCCAATATGAGCTACCATGAGCATTTTTCTTGGCACTTTTTTGCCAGAGGTTCTGGTATATTTTCTGCTCCTAGCATGCATAGACCCTAAACCTTAAGGGCTTCTGTGGAGCAGATAAGTCAGCCCAGTGGCCACTGCCAAGGCTCTTCAGCTCAGTCTTACATTATCTCTAAGGACAGCCATATTTGTACCTCTTTTAGAAAATGGGAAGGCTCTTGTCCTCAAGCTTCTGCCAAGATTGGCCCTAGTAAGGGCCCCCTGTGAACAGATCTGCCTGTCATGACTCTGGTTGCTACCTATGATCTGGACAGTGTTCTACCAGGTGTCCGCCACATTCTGCGCATATAATGTACTGTATAGGACGCAGCTTGACCAACTGCAGACAGAGAGGAATGTAGACTGGTACGCAAACTGTTTAAAAGGGGAAACAGGGGCTGTGTGTATGCAACGAGTGTAACAGGTGGACAGATATATCGGGAGGCCGTATTAATGAGACTAGTGTTACAGTTACAGTGCTGCTGGCAGTCTTACTAGTACTAGATGGGTATTTTGGAGACAGGCAGACAGGGTAACCTCCTGCTAACCTCTAGATTGGCTCAAATCCACAGCACAGAAGTTATCCTTGTTGCAATCTCACATGTTGAGTTCTGTTTTCTCATGATTATTACCCAACATTTTATTTACTCTATGCCATTCCCTTAAAGCTGGCCATACACTAGTAGATTTTCGAACATTCATATGAATATCCATCCATTCAGGCACTCTCACAATTCTTTCTACATTTGATGAATGGATGAATGTTGTACTTTAAAATGTTGTTTGCTGTTAACATTTGATTTTGGAATGAATATATTTTTTTCTGTACAAAAACCACATACACTAGAAAGTAGGTTGTTTGAAAAAATAATTCCACCTTGCTCATTGGAATTTTCTCACCACTCTGGAAAACGAATGCTGATTTGACCCCATAGTAATTAGAAAATTTTGAACAAGCATTCTTAAAACTAAAACATTAAAATGACATTTACTCATGTAGGGCTAGCTTTATTTTTTGTATTTATTTATGATCCATGTGCACCTAGAAACAAAAGGATCAGTCCAGTTAAAACTGCCATTTTAGAGGTTGTTGGGCATTGGTGAGATGGATCACCAACTGGCTTTTTATATCCCTCACACACTTTAGGTGGAATCTCCAGGCAATAGCTCATGTACTCTTCATGAAAATATTGTAAGGCAAGATAACAGGGGCAATATGTTAAAACTGGGCACATGTAACGCCCTGACGTACTTTAATGGCATGCAGGGAACAACAGTTGCTCAGATGCAAACAAAAGCCTATGTGCATGAGCCTCTAAGCTCAACGCTGGGAAACTTGAAAAGTATGCTTTGCAGCGGGGCACTGCATGGGCTATTTGCTTGTTTAGATCAGTGGTTCTCAACCCCTGTCCTCGGGACCCACTAACAGGCCAGGTTTGCAGGATAACTGAAATGCATCACAAGTGATCTCATTTGCAGCTCAGTGATTGCAGTATTCTAGTCTGCATCTCCCCAAGGTAATACTTAAAATCTGGCCTGTTGGTGGGTCCTGAGGACAGGAGTTGAGAACCACTGGTTTAGATCTAGAGTACTTAAAAGAAGATTTACTTACCTACCCTTCTGCGCTGCCTGACCAGTCTTTGCAGTGTCTTCTCCCCTATGCTCCAGCGGTCTCAAGTCCTGAAGTCAGTAAGACCAATGAAGCTCTGCATTGAATGTGATAATGCCAAAGGACAGTCCACCACCGGAGCGTGGGGGAGCGCCACCTGCCCCGAGCAGAGCGGAGGAAAATCAGGTAAGTTAAAGTGATTTTTCTCTACCCTAGACTTAGACCCCAATCACACTATTATATTTTCTGCAGATTTTTGTCTTCAGATTTACCAAAACCATATAATATGAGGTCAAATCTTAAGAGTTTTAATTTGCATGCAATCAGGCAGGCCCTTGCATTACATGGTTTTGAAGACAAAAATCTGCATAAAATCTAATAGTGTGTATGGGGTCTAAACGAGCAGTTATTTCTTGCAGCCCCACTGTAAGGGATCATATTTAATTTTACCAGAGTTGGGCTTTAAGCATATTAAGTAATTGCTTTGATTTGCTCCTGAGTTCCTTCAAGCTGCTATTGACTTGCTTCAAGTTGCCTCTAATTTGCTTTAGGCTTTAAGTTTCTTATGCATTCACATTTCTTTGTATGGGATAAAAGGAAAATATAGCCTGTGTACATAAGCACTTAAAAAGATGACCAGCACTTAAAGTGAATGTAAACCCACCACTCACCTAGTATAAACTAAAGGCACAGTATTAATGTATATGTACATGCAAGCCTCCTGCATATATCCCTACCTTGCAAATGTCACCCTTTTCAGCTGTAGCAGCCCCACAAATCTCGGGAATCAGTGAGTGTCTCTGTTTGCTGAAGCTCAGTGGGTGGAGTTGTGATGTCACAAGACTCTGCACCCAGCTCTATACTGAGAGCTAGAAGGAGATGTGAGGGGGGAGTGTGAGGCTTTTTTTGCTGGAGATAAGAATATGACCTGTCAGTCACACAGTACAGGATGAAACATCTCCTATTTCTCCCTCAGTGGGTTTTTTTCCTATTTAAAAAAGATAAGGGTATTACTCAAAATGTTTTTGTCAGGTTTAAATCCACTTTAACATAAAAAGCCAAACTTTCGGTCTTTGAATAAAATCCTTAAAATTCAGTGTAGTAATATTGCACTTTACATCAAAGGTCATCTTTTTGAAAGAAAATGATTATTGATATGTACCTCAAGGGAGCCTTGGAGTGAGCTCATCATGGATCAGCTGATCGGACTGGGAGTCAGTGATAATAGAAAAGACATTGCAAGCAACTCAGAGGCAGCCGAAAGCAATTCAGAGGCAGGTCAAAGCAGCTCAGAAACAGCTTACAGAAAATCCTTGAGTAACTCCATAATATATTTGGCTCCTTTACATGAGCCCTTAACAAACTTTTCCCAAATACCTGTTGATTATATAAATATTATCTCTATAACTCCATTTAAGACTACTCCCTGCCTCCAGACCAAGTAGAGAAGTGTATTGTGGACTCCACTGTGGCCAGCCTTTCGGGGATGATTAGAACCTGCAAAACTCATGCTTCTAGCTGATTGGACTGCTCTTATTCTGACTTAGCAGGGGGGTGTGTTAGACTCCTGCAGAGAGACCACTGTTTCCACACAGAGAGCACTAGTCCTTCTATGCAACAGGCAGGCAGTATACAGCCTTTTCTACTCAGGCTGTGGCTGCTTTCCAATAAAAACAGACAGTGAAACTATGCACACCTTTTGTTTTAATACACCTGGAATGTATATAGCTTATTTTAACTGAAAGTTTCACCATTCCATTTAAAACAACAAAAAAAATGTCTGCTTTCTATTTTCTTCTTTACTGCTCCCAAATTTTTTATCTATCCACCGGACTTTACCAGCCTTATGGAAAATACAAATGAAAATAAATAGTGTAGTGCTACTTATAATTTTTTCACATAGCAATTAAAAACAATAAAAATGTCTAAGTGAATTACAGTTTTTATTCAAGTTGTCTCTAATGTTTTTTCCTCCTGCACTCAAAGGTGTTCACTCCACTCCAGTTTTCTCCAGTCCTCCACCTTCTGAGGACCTCCTTTTTGGAGCAGTGGAGGAGAAAGAGGGGATGGAGGATAAATGATCCCATTTAAAGGGGACACACGCTAGTTATGACTTTACATTATAGGGGGGAGTCACAAGGTGAGAATACAACTGGTGCTGGTGGTTCACAGGAGGTGGAGGAGTGGAGTGAACCTGTTTGAGTGCACCAGGAAAAAATAATAAGGAAGAAACAGATAGGGGCTGTGATTCACTCTGAAATTTGTATTTTTTTTAATTGATATGTGAAAAAATGATAAATTTATATTGCATTTTTGTATGCATTTGTGAGAAGTGCTATATGGTGTGGGCGGATTTATTCACAATTTTTTTTTTTATAGAGTGGCAGCGAAACAAGTTTATTTTGCTTGATTGTAGCCTTATTGAAAATACCACCGTGGTTAGACAAGTAACTGACCCATAAAGGCAGTTGACTGGCTCTTGACTGTAGCAGATTACATAGCCTTTAGACATATGTAGAAATTTATGATGGCTATGCTGTCCATCTTGGGAATCGAGCGTAAAAGACATTAAAATTGACCTGTACTAGCCGACATCCGTCACGACTCTGCAGACACCAAGAGAGCTGCATTGTGGCTGATTAATTATCCACCCGTATAACAACTGCCAAATCCCTCTTGTGAGCTACATAGAGGGTTTTACATGCAGGCGTTACATACTCTGCGTAAAGAATGTAGCCAGCTGTTAATCAATCATTAATCAATAATGGCATACGGAGGTGACTGACGTGACTAACTAGATTTTTTACTCTTTTTGTGTTGTGTGTGTTTTACTCTTTTTGAACTGCAGATTGGATGGGAAATTCTGATTTCACAGAAAATTAAATGGCCACATGGCTTGCTTGAAGGGCAGTTCAGTGATCTTGGGAATAATTCAAGACAAGACGCTGCCCATATCAAGCGTGCATGTGCTTCCTGTTTGTGCAGAACAATATAACAAAGATATAGAACAGATCAAATATATGCCTGCACAGACCCGGAAAACCACAGAAACCAATGTGCCTAAGAAATTAGAGTTGTAACCTGTTCTGTCATTTTGACCAGAAGCAAATGTTCCCTGATTCCGTAACCACTTCAGCCCCGGAAGGATTTGCCCCCTTAATGACCAGAGCACTTTTTGCGATACAGCACTGCGTTGCTTTAACTGACAATTGCGCGGGAGTGTGACGTTGTACCCAAACAAAATTGACGTATTTTTTTTCTCACAAATAGAGCTTTCTTTTGGTGATATTTGATCACCTTTGCGTTTTTTTTTTGCGCTATAAACAAAGAGCGACAATTTTGAAAATAATGTTATAATACATATCCATTAAAAAATATGAAAAAAACACATTTATTCATCAGTTTAGGCCGATATATACTCTTCTATATATTTTCTGGTAAAAAAAAATCTCAATAGGCTTATATTCAGCTTGTTAGCTTGTTCTAACTGTGTGGGGGCTGGGCTGGCAGGCACATGACAGATCTAACTGTTCCCGATCACTGGGAACTGCAGATCAGTGTCATGTCCCCTGACAGAACGAGGATCTGCCGAGTTTACATTGGCAGATCCCCATTCTGCCTCTGTAGT
Organism: Glandirana rugosa; assembly: GCA_018402905.1. NCBI lineage: Eukaryota > Metazoa > Chordata > Amphibia > Anura > Ranidae > Glandirana > Glandirana rugosa. The sequence goes on from BLSH010171086.1 coordinate 139,623, forward strand.
AGGCGATTGTGGGTCGCCAGTGGGCATCGAGTCCACCCGAGCCGTGGGCATGCTCCCTCGGCGTGCATCTCTTATGCAAGGACCATCATACAGCTACAGCGATTTGCGCAGGAGAGCCGCCATGCCGCCGTATAATGACGGTGGCTGGTCGGCAAGTGGTTAAAGAAACCCCATCAGCCCCAAAAATTCATCAAGGCCTAACTCCTACCGCTCCTTGTTTCCAGAGCTGCAACCTCCTTTAGTCTTTTTGAAGTTCAACTCCTCCAGGAGTATCATATATCTGTGTTCCCAACCAGTACCTTCATTAAACCTTTAAGTCCCTGCTGAGTCCTGTAGTGATGTAGGGGTCAGAGGAAGGAACCAGTGTACGGTGAAGGACACAGGCATCCAATACTCCCTGACAGGGTCCCTTTAATGTAAATGTCGCCCTCTTCTAAACTGCTTCCTTAGATTACATGCAGGCTGGCAGATATTCCTGCATGCATTGCCGCATACCTTACCACCATGGGAGCCCCAATACATTGGGCACTCTATCATGCAAATATTGACCTTCTTTCCTAGTGTCAAAGCTCAGAACTTCCACAGTTTACTACTGGTTAGCAAGACCACTTATCCTAGTTTAAGTCTAGTAGTGACAGACAAAATGGTGGTCCCGAGTAAAGTCAGCATTTATGTAACAGAGTGCTCCTCTGTGGGCACTCTCAGGCCCACCGTTCTTCTAAGTTCCTGCACATTATTCAATGGCTATTTTCAGAGATAGCTTTTCTACAGAAACCAATGGCGTCTAGGAAATGTTTCAGAGAACAATGGAGTGGCCTCTGGACGTCGCACATCTAGGTATGTTGGAATGGTGAGTAGAGTGGCAACCTCAGCCTGGACTCCAACCAGGCCACACCCCCAACACGTTTCACTCTGCCTCCAGGAGCTTAGTCATGGGGATAGGAAATGTTGCCAGTTTTTTGCCATTATTCCCACTATTTATATTTTCTTCTTAGCTAAGGCAATTCCTCCATGCTACAAACATTGTAAGGTCCTTTGGAAAAGAGTTAAGACTATTTCTGATTATTTACAGAGATAGTTTGTGGAACGATTTACAGCTATCAGCTATCAACTGCCACTATAGATCTGGGGACATTTTAAAGATTGAACCCTTATCTGACAACTTTTCAGTTCTATGTGTATCTATGGCTGCATGTTCCCTGACAACCAACTGATCTCACCAGTGCTGATTACAAATATGAGTAGTAAATCATTGAGCAGATTCCCTTTGTAAGTAAGGGGAAATAATTCAGTTTTTTCTGACATAACTTCTATAGGTTACTGCTGCATCTCTCTACTCTTTCAGTGAGGCAATTGAAATCAGTTAGCTTGCAGCATCTAACATGGACAATGTGTGAAACATTTAGAGCAGTGGGAATTAGTTAGCTCTGCTGGCCTTAGTGTTTAGCAAACCAAACTATCTAAAGCGGGGTACACACTATACAATTTTCTTTAGATTTTTTCTTTTAGATTTACCAAAAACATATAATATGAGGTCAAACCTAAACACTTTCAATTTGTATGCAACCAGGCCCTTACACTATAGTTGAAAGTAAATCTGAAGGAATTCAAATAACAAAAGTTGTATAGTGTGTATCCAGCTTTAGTCCATTTATTCTTTTGCCTTAAAAGGGTTGTAAACGCTCCCGGTTTTTCACCTTAATGCATTCTATGCATTAAGGTGAAAAACCTTCAGTAGTGCAGCAGGCCCCCAAGACCCCCCTATTTACTCACCTGAGCCCAATCGCTCCCGCGCTGGGGACGAGCCTAGCAGCCCCAGCCGGTGTCTTAGGTCCTCATTGGATAGATTGATAGCAGGGGAGTCATGGCTGCCGCTGTGGTCAATCAAGTACAATGACGCGGGAGCCAGGAGCGGGGCAAGTCCTGTTGTATGTGTCAATGGACGCAGCAACAGGACACGGGAACGCGCCTGCACAAGTGACCCCAGGGAAAGCACTTCCCTGACGGGTCACTCGAGAAGAGGAGGAACCAGGAGCACTGCTGGGGGACCACAGAAGAGGAAGATCAGGGCCACTGCAAAACCGCTGCACAGAGGAAGTAAGTATAACATGTTTGTTATTTTAAGGGGAAAAAAGGCAAACCTTTAGTATCGCTTTAAAGCAATAAGTGTTCTCAGGAAGTGTGAGCAACATGCATCTACACACATACAATCCAATGAAAGCACCAAACATTCAAGAGCCCAAGGTAATTTAAAATGATTCTAAAGCCAGGACATTTTCCATGCATTAAAGTAAAAAATGTCCCAGTTGTTGTATCGCCCCCTCATCTCCCTAAATACTTACCTGGCTTGCATCCATCGCTGTGCCCATCTGCAGCGGCTTTGTCTGTGTTCCTCTGCTCATGAGACACAGATGCCGCAGCGGGAGCCATTGGGTCCTGCTGCTGTCAATCAAATCCACTGAGAAGGAAGCAGGGGACAGGGCCGTGCTGAGTGTGTCTATGGAGCGAGCTTTCATTTCTGCTTCCACAGCAAGCTTGCTATGGGGGCAGGCACAGTAGGGGGAGGAGCAGACAGCGTCAAGGGGGACCCCGGGAGAGGAGGTTCAAGAGAGCAGGTAAGTATAACATGGTTGTTATTTTAATTTTTAAAAAATACTCTTTACAACCATAGAATAGAGCCAATGCGTTTTTGGGGCCAAACACACTCCTTCATCAGGACTTAAGAATTCTGACTTTGCTTAAATGGATTCAGGTGAGCAGATACCAAATAAAACTGGACTGTGATTTACTGCTTGGATAGTTTCAGGAGGGCCGGTTACACCATTGTTAGTAAATGCAGCAAAGGAGCTTTATCCCTTTGCCCTAAAGCAATAAGGGTTCACAGGAAATGTCAGGAACATGCATATAGCACCTCCTTATAAAGCCTGCATGAACATAGCCAAAGTAACTTTAGATTAGAAGGTGACTTTGGGACGAGAGCCTCATGAACCTGATGAACAATAAATGGAGGATACTAAAATATGGAGGAATGTCCTAAAAAGGACACCATAGTCTTTTACCTGAAAGTCAGGCCAGGATATTTTTCAATTGGTCAACAATTGTCATGTTAATTAACTATAACACACTTTGTGATGGGGTGGGTCCAATGCCTCCATGTCTGAGCCGCATTCAAGATACTGATGTAGTGATAGTTTTGCACAAATGTGCTCTATAGACAAACAATTATGCCAGTCTCAAGTCACATGGAAGGTAAATATTATATTTTTTCCTTTGCTTTATTAAAAAGCATTGTGTTCATGGCTTTGGAGTACTGGGAGTGATAGTGAAGTTCTGTGTGCAAACACATATTTCGGGGCATAGACTTTTCCAAGCAATGTTTAGGCTACATGTACACAGGACTTTTTTTAACCTCCCCTGAACGACTCAACTTGACAGCTAGAAACCGATGTTTAAAAACGCCCCTTTAGCCGCGTTTGTATGCCACATTTAGCCGCGTCTAGAAGTGTTTTATTTATTTTTATAAAATGAAAAACGTCTATAAACGAAGACACTTGTTACCGCGTTTAGGCGCGTTTACAAGTTGTTACAGGCATTTGGTGTCTCAAATGCCTCTGAACTTCTGTCCCAAATGCATTTTTCGCTTTCCAAAAAAAACCTCTAAACTCAACTGCTAGAAACGACTGTAAACTACCCTGTGTACATGCACTGATAAGACAATATAGAGGAGAGTTCAGGGGCAGCTGAAAAAAACGCCTAACTGCCCCTACACGTCCGTTTAGCAGCAGCACTGTACATGAGGCCTTAAAAATATAATGAAACAAGGAGAGGTCTCCAGCTTTAACTAGGAGGGAAGGTACCTTGTATTTTGTGTGTCATATCATAAACTTGTAACTTCACAGTTCTCAGTAGATAGACAGAAAAGTTCTTCACTAGTCCTTTAGAACAGCAGTGCACTGTGAGACAGGCCCCGGATAGGTGGTACTACACCTAGGCCTAACCTTGCTGGTTGTGGTTTTCTTCCTCTCTGTGGCCAGCTTAAAGTAGATTTAAACCCAACCAATAAAATATTGAAAAACGTATAAAAAAAACCCCCCAAAAAATGGCAATTGTTTATAATACATCATGTTTGGCAAACTAAATGCCATCCAGTTAGAGTTTAGATCTAATTTAAGGCATTTCAGTAAATATGCATCAGCATTTTTTTTTAAACCAGTAGAAGAAATAAAATGTTCCTTAGTAGAAAAAAAATCTGTGTCCTTTTAATTCCTCTCTATTGTCTGTTTACCTGCTCTGCGAATCAGAATTGTTGCTGTGCAGATTTGCAGTTACCCAGCATTCCTTGGGCCAACGTAAAAACAAATAAAGTGTTCTGTCAGGATCCGAGCCATGTAATGGAGTATGATTCGCCTGCAGAGGCAGGAAGGGCTATGAACGTTATCTTCTGTGACAGAGCTGTATATGACGCTCAGAGCTCACAGCTAAATTAACTATTATCGTCATCGTTTCCTTTGCATTCTTTTGCCCTGTTCTGATCTCACCGTTGATTTTGATGAGCAACAAGAGCAGACGTAAAGAATACATCAGAGCCTAATTATTAACACGTTCCTTACACATAAAAATGCTGTAGATCATAAAGACACTGAAAACAGTCTTTTGAGCTGTGGGGCATTGCAGTAATCCATTTTAAATGACACTCAATTGAGGCAGGCTCCAATGCACATGCCTTAAGCTGCCTCAGTGCAATGCACCTTAACACAATGCACCAGGGCGTCATGGTGTGAATAGGCCCTGAAAAAGACACTTGCCAATCAGGGCAGAGTGATGGCATCTTTAGGAACATAGCAGTTTTTTTATGCTTACGAAAAAGTGCTCATTTGCTGTTTCCTCGCTGCAGCATCCTCACCTGTATAAAAAGCTGGCCACACACAAAAAAAAAAAACGAACAGATTCCTCCATCCACACAAATGTGGTGGATGGAGGAATCCCCACTGCCGGGGACATTGCATTCTGACAGCAGAATCTGACGCTGTCAGGATACACTGTTCAGCAGCTGCAGCTAATTTGCTGCAGCTGCTGAATGATGAAAAATGTCCCTCTGATAGAAGTCAATTAAACAATCAACGTCTGTTGAGAGGAGAAGCTCACACACCAATCAAAATTCATCTGGTCCGTTTGACTGGCAGAATTTTAATCAGTGTATGGCCAGCTGCAGCTGTGGCATTGGCTATTTAGACAGAAGGATGCCCACATGACAGTATTTGGGCCTGGTGATTGGCTGCGCAGGCCCTAGCACTTTAAAATGGTGGTGGGAGTGGGCTACAGGCTCCCTCATACTCTGAAGCTGTGCACCATTAGCTAGAGCTGGGGCAGTGCAGGAAGGTGGCATGGGAGCATTGCACAGTTAGTTAACTGCCGGGGTGTCTGCAGATACCCTAGTGTTGTCACCCTGGAAAAGGGAGTTTTTATGGATACACTTACTGGTATGATATAACTGCAAGCAGGAAGCATAGAAATACATTTTTGCCATTTCAAGAACAAGAACATACTATATATAATTTAAGTAGTTGAGTTTAGATACACTTTAAGGCTGAATTCAGATTCAGTAAACCAAGTCATGAATGGTCATCTTTGAATTGAGCAACCACCACAATTTTTAAACAATTAACTGAATCCTTTCCTACCAACTTTCTAAAAAGAAAGGTGCTCATTTGCTGCCCTATTCTGATGCCCTGGAAAAGTTTGTGTCTATGTTACCATCAATGTGTGGAATTGGCATTGCATAGAATGGCTAGGAAATCTATAGAATGCTGAAAAAGGCAACATCAAAGTATGAAATGGCTAATATTTCATACATTTCCTAGACATTCTATGCAATGCCAAAACACAAACTGACTAAGGCTGGCTTGTACAATTTTCCGTTCAATTTTCCAAAACCATATAATATGAGGTCAAACCTAAACACTTTCATTTTGTATGCAATCAGACAGGCCATTGAACTATATAGCTGAAGGTAAATTGAAATAAAATTGTATAATATATGGCCAGCATAGGGGCCGATTCTTTTGTCATGTGGCACAACACGTGACTTTTGAACCGGAGAGCACCTCTGCCAAGTCATGTACTTTATTTTGTATCCCTTCTTTCGTTTCCATATACGTCTTTTCAATAAAGGCCTTTTCATGACTCTTTTCATACTCTGCCTAAACAGTACTAGTCTTTCTGTACAATGTCTAGGTAATATATACAATGCCTAGGGAAAATATAAAGCATATTTAAATAACACAAACATTTCATGCTTTGCCTAAAAAGTCACGTATTCTATGGATTTCCTAAGCATTCTATACATTGCCTGCTTTGCATACACAACCAGAACGATTAGAAGATGCTCCAACCGATTTTTTCTCCTGGTTCAGACATGTTCAGCTATGACCTGCTGAGGATAAAGAGTGGTCAAACATTGTTTTCCGATTCTTTCATTTGTGTCCATCTCTTAGATCCAAGGAAAAACCACAATCGAGAAGTGTTGCTTTGTTTTTCACAGTAGGGTTGTTGTTTTTCAAACACTGCAGTTTGGATGCAAAAACGTGCCCAGTGGGGTCCTTCTTTAAAACGTCACAAGCACCAAATGTCTTAAGACGATGCAAAATTTACCATACAGATACAAGATGCTGGCCGGGCTTACTGCGCAAATTTCTCCAGCAGGTTAATTTAAAGTCTATCACCTCTTGTGTCTTATTCTCACTGACAACTGCCTCCAGCGAGCTCAGCCTCAAAGAACGCTAAATCTTTTTTTCAGAATGTATTTATAGAATTCCATAAATCTTGCACGCACCTACCAGCTGCTGTGGGGAGCTACAGCCTAAAACCAGGCTTGGAGGGTGTCTTTGGCACACCGTCTATAGCCTAACATCCTAAAATCTAATTTAATCCAACATTTTTGTAGGTAAAATGTCATACATATGTAAATATCTTCCGATCAGCATTTACTGTAGATATCAGATGGCAAAAGAAAAACCATGTTTTAATATATATATTTATATAGGCACATTACATGTATCAACACATAATATGTGCCTGTTTCCAATTGCTCAGATATATGCACTAAGTGACAAAAAGTTGGCACCCAGCCATCACACCTATATGAGCATCCCATTCCGAAGCCATGGGTATATTTAACAAGTCCCCCCCACCTATATGATGGCCTCTACTTTTCTGGGAAGACTTTCCACACAATTTTCAAGTGTCTGTGGAAAGCTGTGCCCATTTTGTAAGGTCGGGTACTAATGTTGGATAAGAAGACCTGGCTCACAATTGGTCTTTTGGTTCATTTCAAAGGTTTCCAATAGAATTAAGGGTAGGGCCCTATGAAGGCCATTTGAGTTTTTATAGAGCTGGTGTGGACATGCTGTAGAAGAAGACCTGGTGCACAATAGGCCTTACAATTTATCCCAAAGGTGTTCACTAGCCACTTGCCGACCGTCAACCGCAGGTTGACGGCGACAAGGTGGCTCTCCTGCGCAAACCGCCGCCATCTGACGGCGGCTGCCAGATCGTGCACTGTGAGCGGGCGCTCGCCGCCGGAGGCGCGCCCGCGCGCTCACTGTGTCCGGGGAGGGCCAGGGAGCGGGTGCGGCGGAGACGATCTCCGCCGGCTACCCACAATGCCCCCCCGGAGTGAAAGAACGGAGGTCCGTGTAAGTAAACACAGACCTCCGTTCTGTGAGGGGGGAAGGGCTGTGATCACAGCCTTCCTCTACATGGAAGCTGTGATCACTTCCCTTCCCCAGTCAGGGCAGCCCACACACAGTTAGAACACGCCCAGGTAACATAGTTAACCCTTAGAGCGCCCCCTGCAGGTTAACCCCTTCACTGCCAATGGCATTTACACAGTAATCAGTGCATTTTTATAGCACTGATCGCTGTATAAATGCCAATGGTCCCAAAAAAGTGTCAAAATGGTCTGACATGGCTGCTGCTATATCGCAGTACCGCTAAAGATCGCAGATCGCTGACATTACTAGTAAAAAAAATAAAAACCCCAGAAATGAATTCTCATCATCCGTAAACGCGGCAACTTTTGCGCAAACCAATCAATAAACGGCGATTGCGATTTTTTTTTATCACAAATATGAGGAAGAATATAAATCGCCTAAAACCGATGAAAAAAATGTTTTTTTTTATATATTTTTTTGGATTTGTATTTTAGCAAAAAGTAAGAAATTTGTGTTTTTTTGCAAAATTGTCGCTCTTCTTTTGTTTATAGCGGCGATCAGAAATGACGCAGTGGTGATCAAATACCACCAAAAGAAAGCTCTATTTGTGGGAAAAAAAGGACGCAAATTTCGTTTGGGTACAACATCGCACGACCGCGCAATTTTCAGTTAAAGCAACACAGTGCCGAATCGCAAAAAGGGCTCTGGTCAGGAAGGGGGCAAATCCTTCCGGGGCTGAAGTGGCTAGGGTTGAGGTCAGGGCTCTGTGCAGACCACTCAAGTTCCAAACTGTTCAAGCCATGTCTTTACAGAGAACTAAAAGCACACAATTGTGCAAAATGTCTTTGTATGCTTTAGTGTTACCAGTACACTTTACTGGATACACATGAACTCTGTAATTTGGAGGAGTTTTCACATACGGCCATAGAGGTAGGTCTAATGGTCAGGTGTCAAAAAACATTTGACCATATAGTGTATCTTCAAAACCTAAAAACTGCTAGTCATCAAGGGGATAATGCTTTTGTGGATAAAGTCAACTACTTTCTGATCTACATGTGAAGCTTTAAAACACAAGAACAACAGGCTGCCAAGGTACATTTCTGCTGTTGAACTGAAAAAAAATGCTGCAAGGCCTTTCTTTTGTTTGCAGCACACAGGGCAAGGCATTTGGTATTACAAAATAACAAGATTATTGCTCAGGACAATGGGTGGAGCCAAGCAAATAATTTCTTTTTTTAAGAGCACTTTACGGTGCTACGCACTGATTAGGTTGGTTTGCTTTTTATTGCTTTAATCCCTGCTCACCATAACATGTATGGTTATACTGCATTGTTGGGTCCCAAGCCCTATTCCGTGAAAGCCATGGTTTTCATACACTGCACTGATGATTGCTAAAAAAAAATGAAACTGCTATTTCATTCATTTGTAGTATTCAAAGTAAACTAACCCATCCAACCATGTCTCCAAGCTTAATTTTGTTGAGAAACCATTTTGAAAAACACCACCCTCCTGGCATTTCTAGCCATGGCCATCTTGACTAAGGGCAGATAATTCTTGTAGCATTTACTTCCTGGAATCAGTGGTGTCACTATGGGAGCGCGGGGGGGGGGGGGGGGAATTTGGAGGGTCGCACTCGGCT
>BLSH010171086.1:150640-169312 GCA_018402905.1 Glandirana rugosa
ATAATCATTTATTTTTCTTTCCTTATAATATTAATGAACAAAATTTGAAAAAAAAAAGTGAAGAAGTCAACGAAGGACCAAAGACTGGATCCGGTTTTACTACTAGTGTGTAGGGTCTTCAGAAACACCCGTAATAAAAAAGAAAATACACCTCTTTCCCCGTAAGGTGGTGTCACAGGATGATGTGAATCACCACGAAAAGGAGAAGACGAAGGGAGCGTAAGAGTCGGTACGTGGGGATTTACACGGAGGAGTACAATGGTGGGGGGATTCACACAGGTGCGCTAGCCTGCTAATTGCCAGGTGACACCAACCCTAGTGAAGCGACTGCCTGGAATGCATCTGCCCTTAGCTCAGGCATGCAGGCAGGAGGGTGTGCATGGCTGAGAATGCGAGGGAAGCAGAAGAGGAAAAGCACCACTAAGTGTAGTAGGACACTGTGGTGGAATGCCCCTTTCTCCACATAAAAGAAAAAATAATGCCCACAAAGACTTCTGGGATGTGTGATCATCATTTTGGCCTAGGTCAGAAACCAGGAAGCAACTGAAGAAGTGAAAAAAAAAAGTTTAAAACAAGTAATTATAATATTCCTTTCTTTTTATTTACTAATATTAGCAGGATAAGGATTAAAAATAGTTAATGATGATTTTAGAGAGCTTAGCTCCACTTAAAATAAATGTGGTTTGTTACTGTCCATGTTGTATCAGAGATACACTGTTGCTTCCTGTCCCTGCGACACCCTATCACCAGGAAAGGAAATGAGATTAAAGCAAAGACACTTGATGGTGGTTCTAACCCTTACTCCCTCTGTACAAAAGCAAATAGGAACATCTTGGCAGAAATTCGGTTTTATAGGGGCACTAAACCCTCCTATATCCAAGGAAGCTGCCATCATAGGGGCTGATTTACAAAAGGCAAATACGCTATGCACTTTGCAAGTGCAGTTGCTCCAGAGTTTAGTCAATGAGGGGAAGCTGTGCTGACTTCCATCATCCAATCACGTGCAAACAAAAATGCTTTTGAATTTTCCTTGTATGTGATTGGGTATTCTTTGTAAAGCGAAACCTTACCTCATTTATTAAGTTCTGGAGCAACTGCACTGCACAGGCAGGGCCGGTGCTAGACTATTTTGCACCCTAGGCAAGACCAGCTATAGAAGATGGAAAAAAACTCCCCTGAATGAACATTAGGCTGTAACAGACTTACCAGTCCAACTGCACCATCCAGGGAAAGAAACAAATGGTAGTACCACCAGTGCCTCCACAAGGCGAAATGGCCTACCAAACCACCTTATATACTCCCCACGGGAGAGAACGCACCGCCCACACCAGTATCCCATCCAATATGCGGTGCTCACCCGGTCCAAGACCCATAGCATACATTGCCATTTTGAAAGAGGGCAGGGTGGTGGCATACAGAGCTCCAGACATTGGAACCAACAGTGAGTGTGGGACAACCTGTCTGCATGACCCCAAAGACCCAGGCATCCTATAAAAAAAAAATACAACGACAGGGACTACTGCATCAAATACTGTAACTGTAACAATTTGTATCACACTTTGCTGGGGCTTTTTGCCTTCCTCTGGATCAACTGTGGGTGAACGATTGTATATGGGATTGAATGGTTATATATAATTTTTTTTTTTTTTTTAACTAAATGGACTTGTTTCACAGTTACATGTTACAGTCACAGTTACATATAACTATGTACTGTAGGCCAAGGTCAAACAGTACAAACCAGTGGCCATGGCTGCACCCTGGACAGCAGTGCACTCTAGGCGGCTGCTTAGTTCGCCTAGTGGTAGCACCTGCCTGGGTTAATTTACTAAAGCCAAATCCACTGTGCACTACAAGTACAAGTACAAAAATTCTGTTTTTTATTGTCCTTGCATGTCCCCCCTTAGAGCTACAGCGACTGCACTTCCAAGTGCACTTGTAGTGCACAGTGGATTTGCCTTTAGTAAATAACCCCCACAGTCTATTTACCTTTAGTAAATCAACGCTATGGGGTTTATTTACTAAAGCTGGAGAGTGCAAAATCAGGCTCACCTCTGCCTAAAAACCAATCAGCTTCTAACCTCAGGTTGTTGAGTGGAACTTCCGCTGTATGGATTCACCCCCCCCCTCTGGTGTCACATTTGGCACCTTTCGAGGGGGAGGGGGAAGAGGACACCTGTCTTTGAAAGGTGTCCTTTTCCCTACATCTGGGAGCCCAGGGCCGTGGCCGTCAGCAGCCTGGCTCCCTCCTCCGCCGCCGCCAATGAGAAACCGCAGCGGCGGCTCGAGCATGCACAGTAGGGCCTCGGCTGTGAAGCCGAATGGCTACACTTCCAGGTTCCCTTACCCTCAATGGCGGTGGCAGCACTCGTCCAGCCGATCCGAAGATCGGTGGGCGGTGCCGACATCGCTGCACTCCAGGACAGGTAAGTGTCCTAATGTTAAAAGTCAGCAGGTACTGCATGTGTAGCTGCTGTCTTTTAACTTTTAAAGGAGCGGCGGCAGGCGACGGACCTCCACTTTAAGCTTTGGAAAGAAAACCTGGAAGCTAATTGGTTTCTATGCAGAAGTGAGCCTGATTTTGCACTCTCCAGCCTTAGTAAATAAGCCCCAGCGTTTGATCTGCAGTTGCCATGCTGCTGCACATGTGATCAGTTATGACACCAGGCATTTGATGACTTGACAGTTTGGATGAGAGCACAAGCAACTCTGACAGTTCTCATTCCCAGTTTTGGGAAACAGTTAAACTGGTATGCTTTAAAGATGAACTCCGGCTAAAATGAAAATTAACCTTGCATTGAGATGGTTAAATAAAACACTGCATCTCCCTTTAAAATTGGACTGAACGTCGTACAAGACTCTGCGCCGCATCCAGCGTACACGGGACAGTTAACAAGACCGACTGCAGTTAACCCCTTAGTAGCATCTCAACCAAAAAAAAAAAAATTGACCTTGGGTTGTTAGTCTGTACGCTGTGTGCAAGCACCCGATCGCCAGGAGCATTTCTCGTGCTATTAGAGACACAGCGGTTAATGGCACTGCCCCAAGGTCAGCCTGTGGAAAGCACACATTGGTCCCAATCCAAACTCCTTATATGCACTACGCCTTTTTTTTCTTCTCTCTGAGAAGTCAGTCAGCAACAATCGTCCAACAAAATAAAACAGGGAGATTCTGAAATCACGGCTGTTTACTTTCTCCAAGTCCGGCACAGATGCAGGATGCAAAGGGAGAGAGAGGGGGGAATAAAAAAAAAAAAACGAGTAATAAAATCCATCGACAAAATGGCGGAAGAGCTGCGGCGGACATTTTGTAGCTGCGTCTCTTCGGGAAGTTGGCAGACTCTTGTGAAAACGATAAGACACGCTGGGCAAGTTTTAACCTCGTCCGTGCCAAGGGTAACTTTTCACAGCATTGCTGGCATTAAGGAGCAACGATAATAGCTTGGCATTGGCTGCCTTTTTTTATTAACGCTTTCATCGCAAGTGACTAAGAGAATTGCTTGCAGCCTGCGGATAATACTGGACCGACTGTACAAAATTAACCCCTTAACTAACAACGGGCACAATAGGCGCAGTAGAGAATTTAGGATAGATTTGTATTCAGCTGTCATTCACTGCTGTGGGGGAAATTTTTGAACAAAGAATAAAGGACACAAGCAGGTTTAAACCTGGAGTGTAATTTGTCTATATTTTGCCTTACCTGGTTCCACCCTCCCGCCTTATCAACATGCTAATGACATTTTTCAATAAAACCTTTCTGTTTCCATTACACGCCTTAATTTAGACCAACTGATGTCACCACTATGTCTCTGTGTTTCTCTGTGCAATGCAGGCAGATCACGGCTGGTAGGAGGGGCCAGCAGGGTGCTGCTTCCTATAAAACGGTACAGCACCGTTCTCCAGTACTCCTCTCAAGACCCCTCACCCCTGATGCAAGCAGTGGGCTGGCTCTTGGGAGGGGTTATGCAAATATCAAAATGCTGTGATGGGGGGATGTCAGTCTGGAGAAGTTTCCAGGCAGCCTGCATTTGCATTCAGAACCCCCTATGTAATGCCCAGAGGCAGTGCTAAAGCCTGGTACACACTATCCGTTATTTTTCGTTTAACCCAGCGGGTTACATAAAGTAGAACTATAGGCTATTTTCTTTTTGGGATAGAGTAAGGGAGGGTTATAACCCCTGTCAGGTTTATTTTTGACAGCCTTTGTTCAATTGGGGAGATTTACCTCCACTTCCTGTCCCATAGCTAAACAGGAAGTGAGAGGAAATCCCCGAAAATTAAGGGAATTTTCCCCAGGTGTCGCCATTGTAATATTTCCCCTCTGCTACTTTTCTAGGGACAACCTAAAAGTTGGGATTTTCATTTACTTTCACTTTCAATAATAACTGTAAAAAGGTCAAATAGAGAGGGTGAATCTCCCTAATGGGGACACAGATGGCAATAAAAACTGACAATTGTCAGAAAGATGGTGCACAATTCCTCCCAATGACACTAAACATGGGGCACAATTCTTCCCAATGACACTAAACATGGGGCACAATTCCTCCCAATGACACTAAACATGGGGCACAATTCTTCCCAATGACACTAAACATGGGGCACAATTCCTCCCAATGACATCAACAATGTGGCACAATTCCTCCCAATGACACTAACAACGGGGCACAATTCCTCCCAATGACATCAACAACGTGGCACAATTCCTCCCAATGACACTAACAATGGGGCACAATTCCTCCCAATGACACTAAACATGGGGCACAATTCCTCCCAATGACATCAACAATGTGGCACAATTCCTCCGAATGACACCAACAACAGGGCACAATTCCTCCCAATGACATCAACAATGGGGCACAATTCCTCTCAATGACATCAACAATTGGGCCCAATTCCTCCCAATGACATTAACAATGGGGCCCAATTCCTCCCAATGACATCAACAATGGGGCCCAATTCCTCCAAATGACATCAACAATGGGGCACAATTCCTCCCAATGACATCAATAATGGGGCACAATTCCTCTCACTGACACCAAAGATAGGGCATTGTTTACTCCAACTGATGCTGGGACATTTTCTATGATGGCCACAGTCCAGCCCCACTAAAGCCTGAAGGACAGTAAACTGGCCCTTTGTATAGAAAGTTTGGAGACCTCTAAAATAGAACAGTCAAAGCATGGAACAGCAAGTAAGTGAAAAGGGTCAAAATGTACTTTCAGGAATATGTTACACAAGCAACTTAAAGTACAAGTCTATGGATCTGGTGTGACTTGACTAAAAATAATAGACATCCTCCTACACATCTTTTGGAATGGGCCCAGATACTCAACAACATCATGGCAATGGAGACCCTGATCACATAGGACAGCACTGACCCAGAAAAAGTCTGTACAGTTTGGACTTGTTGGCGGGCATATAGCGATTCTGACCATTTCTAATCCTTGATGGCATATCGTGAGCTAGCATTACCCCTTAGATCATTTTGCTCTCCGGGTGTCTCCAGGACTCGTGAGACCTCCTGTCCATCCTCTCATTTCCAAGACAGGGAAGACCCCCAGTTCCTCTTGTGTCTGATCAACTCATCCTCCTGATTTTCCACCTTCCCTTCCCCTCCTTTCCCTCTACCCCTTCCCCTTCCCTTTTCACCCTCTCTTTCATGGCCTTGTTTGTGTTACTTAGGCCTCAAATTCTCACCGACTTTTTTCAATGATATATTTTGTGTTTCTCTCGTTTATGATACTCCTTCATAAACGGTACAGAATGTATGTTTTGTCTGCTATTTCACTATGCCTTGTACTGTGAAATTCTTTGAATAAAGAGTTATTTGAGCTAAAACGAGCCATAGCTTAAAGTGTTACTAAACCCAGGACCCTACATTCACTATATCTGGTCTCCCACAGTAATATAAATATAAGTTTAAGTAAATATAAACTGATAAATACCTTTTCTCATCAGCAGTATATAGCAGTCTTATGACTTCTTTCAGTGTCTGGTTAAAGCTTGTAGGAGGAGTTTTCATTCTACTCTGACTGTCCTATGAGGATGCAGGACCCTCTATCTGGACAGTGCTGATTGGCCCTGTGCTGATCACATGCACCGTCTCAAAAAAAAAATCTCTCTAGCAATACACACCAAACTGAGCATGTGCAGAGTGACTCCAAAGGCTCTGTCTTATCAGGAGATGGATTGGGGACAGTGGAAGAAGGGGAGGACCACAGAAGACAGTATTAAATAGCCCTTTTTACACAATGCAGAGCATTAATCACGTAGGTTCCACAGTGAGTATAGCAAGCATGCTTTACTGCAAACGCACACTGATTTTACTGTTTTACTGGGTTTAGTAACACTTTGGGCAACGAATTGATATCTTTATTTAATTTTCCAAGTTAATAACAATACAACCTAATTGGTTGCTGTGGGCAAAAGCTTACTTTTTTCAGTTTCTTTTCTCAAGTCATGAAGCAGAAATTCACAATCCCTAATACAACCACTAGAGGGAGTACAAAATCGATACATGAAATACAACAATCAAAATATGGAACAGCAAAAAAAAGCAAAAAGATGAAAGGGTCCAAATTTACTTTCAAGAAAATGTTACAACAGCAACTTAATGTGTTTGCTTAAATATGCTACAAATCCCCTCTGAATTAATCCTAAGTATCACATTAGCATTATCTGCGACATATAAACAAAAAGCTCCAAAACCATTCTGCAAAATAGTATCATTGTGTGAAAAAGAAAATATTTGCTGAATTAAGAGCACTTAGGGAGGCGCAATCCACGGAGAAATACATGGTTATGCTGTAGGTAAAGAAAGGTGGTGGCAGGGGGCTCGGGAGAAGCAGGGCATGATGGGAGGTTAACAAGTTGGCACCGTCCCATGTAGTATTGTTCTACGTTACATGTCCCTAGAGGCAGTTTTCCTTTTTTCTCTCATAAAGAATAGCTGAACATTTGCCGTGCACCTGGGCCTTTCCATTACATAGTCCTCACCATGCAGGGTGTCACCCACAGACTTAACTCCTTCTGCACCAGCCTGTGCCACCGGACTCGTTGTGGGATCACAGGCACTCGGTTTTAAAGTTTTACCTGTCAGTACAATCAGCATTTTATGCATGACATATTTTGGCTAATATGTTGCTACCTTGAGACTTTTGAGCATACCTTAAGAATTTATATTTAAGTGAAATATAAGTTATATTTAAAGCTGATCTCTGAGCAGATATACTAGACATAAATGAATGCAGCTCTATGATTATTAATACATCATTACGTTTAGTTTTTAAATGCAAGCAGTGTAAGCACCTGAATTTGACCTTTTATCAGACTTTTACAGTCCCGGTACAGTGAAAGGAAGAAGCAGCACAAGGAGTCAGTTGATGTGCTGTCAAGAAGCATGCTGATAGAAGGAGAAAGCAGAGTGAAAGAGAGATGAGCTCATCACTGTGCTGATTTTCCTTTCATGGGCGCCGGTCCAAGACAATGGGGTTCAGAGGAATTAGGTTGAATATTGCTGGATATTAGTCTAAGGACATCTAGTGGTAGAAAAAAGTACTACTGGGGAAATCTTTAAATTGAAAGTGAATATTGCAGGTTTTGTTATGTAATCTCTTAATGTGTTTTTTATTTAATCTTAAACTTGGAGTTCTGTTTTAAGCATCTATTAGGTACCACAGTGGTCCCCAGGTAGACCTTGAGGCTGCATTCACATTACAGCATTTTGAATCGCAGGCAGATTTGCTGCGAATCTGCCCGCGATTTGACTGCGCCGATGTGTGAATGGCAAAACGCGAGACTCGCATTTGAGATGCCATTCATTTGAATGACACCTCAAAATGTGGTGTGGGTCTGCCGCGAGTGCCTGGTGATAAAGCATGCTCCAATCGCGGCAACCCGCATCGCGGGACGCATGTCGCCCAAAAATAGTTTGGGAGCTACTTTGGGGTGGC
Source organism: Glandirana rugosa (assembly GCA_018402905.1). Lineage (NCBI taxonomy): Eukaryota > Metazoa > Chordata > Amphibia > Anura > Ranidae > Glandirana > Glandirana rugosa. Next base: position 158,589 of record BLSH010171086.1, read on the forward strand.
ATGTGTCCCGCGATGTGGATTGCCACAATTGCAGCATGCTTTATAGCCAGACAATCGCGGCAGACCGTTTTGAGGTGCCATTCAAATGAATGGCATCTCAAATGCGAGTCCCGCGTTTTAACATTGACACATCAGCGCTGTCAAATCACGGGCAGATTTGCGGCAAACTTACCCGCGATTCCAAACTCTGTAATGTTAATGCAGGCTCATGATGCAGCACATGGATGCAACTATACACAGGGTTTTTTTTTCAGAGAATAGGCGCGGGAACTACTCTGTTCTGAGCCATTCCATGTCTGCACCCCCTACCCACCTCCGAACACTGTTCCTTGGTTCCGCCCCTTACCCACCTCCAAGTACCACCATTTAGAGAATATAGAACCAAGTATTATTTTGTGGTGCTAAGTATTTTGTATGGAATTTGTTAATGATAACAAGAAAGGCAGTAAAATAGAACTAGTAACAATGGACACCCCAGCAACAATAGATTCACCCTAACAACAATGGACTCCAAACAGGCAGGATCAATAGACCGTCCAGCAGCCAGAAAATTTGGAACCCTCCCTCAACATTAGAACCCTCCCAGCAACGATTGACCCCCTGCAACATAAGACCCACCCCCAGCATCAATAGATCCCACACCAGCAACAATAGACCCCCCTGCAAAAATAAATCCCCTCCAGCAACAATAGATTCTCCAGCAGCCAGCATCAATAGACCCTCCAGTACACCCCAGCACCCCTTGCCATTCAGTTCTGGAGGTGCCGAAACTGCTTTCTCCTGCGTTCCTGCTGAAAAAAATCCTTGACTATACATAAGAATGACAAGCAGCACATTTTGCTACGCTCTCCTGAAGAAGCAGTTATATCTGTGAAACACGTCAAGCTTGTTTTTACACAACCTCGCAGAGATGCTACAAGATAAGAGATATACAAATATATCTATATATTATAATACCAAAACATGTAGGGAAAAATTCCCCTCAAAAAAGACCAGGATTTTGTGGGCACAACAAGAGGCAGAAAAAAATATAAAAGAATATACTTTATTACAAATGCTATTAAAAAGGTATTACATATATGAAAAATACAAACAAGCATGCACAAACCAGTATGGAGGAAACTATGGTCTCAAAACTTTGATACATACAGGACTTCTCCTTTGACCATATACTGTACCTATGGACCTTTTGTTACACTTCAAAAGACCTATGCCTCCATGTCCAGTTATTTGGGTATCTGTTGACCTTGTCCAGTAGAGGGTGTTTGTATTTGTCATATATGCAATACGTTTTTAATAGCATTTGTAATAAAGTATATTCTTTTATCATTTTTTCTGCCTCTTGTTGTGCCCACAAAGTCCTGGTCTTTTTTGAGGGGAATTTTTCCTTCAATCCTTTTTTAAATATATTGGGCGGTGGCATGGTGAGGGTCTTCCCTTCCCATACCAAAACACATTCCCGAGCAGGCTTTTCTTTGTGATACAAACTTTACGATGCAAACTGCTATGTATGGTGCAAAAACAACATATGAAATTGTGATGAGTGACTTAGGAATTAAACACTGACATTTTCAAGTGCCCATACAAGTTAATTCCAAATAAATTGTTTATAATGCCAACGTGTTTCAGGGGCTGTACCTTCATTAGGGCTTGGAAAAGTAATACAGTGTACATGGAATGGGCAATGGGTCTATGATCAGATGCAGTGTTAATTTCGTCGACTAAAACCGACTACCATTTTAGTCGACTAAAATACAACTAAAACAATTGAGATAACTAAAATACAACTAAAACTAAAATGCCATTTTAGTCAAAAGACTAAAACTAAATAGAAATTTGATGTCAAAATGAACAGTGGTCTGTAGTGCCTGTTCATACCTCAATACCATAAATAATAACATATTAGATTTTTCACTCCAGCAGTATAATAAGTTTGGAAATTGTAGAGAAATGCTTAAATAGTGCATTACAATTTAACTACACCCATTCGATTTAGACGACTAAAATGATTTTAGTCGACTAATATGTACTGGAGATTTAGTCGACTAAATACGACTAAAACTAAAACAATTTCAGAAGACTAAAATGGGACTAAAACTAAAATGCCATTTTATTCCTAAAACTAATGACAGGAATACACGATAAGAATATTGTACGAAAATTTCCGCTCTGCAGACGATCGGCTGATATTCTAACCGTTGATGCCCAGCAAGTAATACCCGATATTGATATCATGAACGAAAAAGACCGATTGGAAAATATGTGTCATATCATTTGCGAACAAATGATATTCTATGCGTTGGTGTGAAGGTCAGCAGTAAAAAATCTCTTGAACATATCATGCATAAGCGGAACGGTTTTGACCACCGACCATTCGGCGGTCGAGCGATTGGCCTATTTTCTACCCGTGCATTCCCACAATGTTTTTGACCACGGACCGCTGTTTCATTGGTTGGTGGTCGAGCGATCGGCCGATTTTCTAACCATGTATTCCTGCCATTAGACGAAAACTAAATCGAAATTTGCTGCCAAAATTAACACTGATCAGATGTTTATTACAGCAATCTGTCAGCAGCTGGGTCAATATGAAATTGTGAAATTGCAAAACCCATTTTTTTGCATCTATTTTTTACACCTTTGGCCTCACACACACTGATGGTTTGTTAAAACGAGCTGTAACATCGGGTCCTATGACAGAGAAAAATCGGCGTTAAAAATGCGATTTCGTACGTGTTTTGAATTGGCGTTAGTGAGCATCAGCTCTACGTCGCATTTTGTTTGGACATTTTAAAACAGAAATGCCGGTGTTAAAAACGCTGGTTAACGTCGCTAAGCTGCTAATGCGCGTTAGTGAGCGTTTTGCTAGCTCAGCGTCAAAAACGCCATAACGCTGCAGCTTCGGAACGCGAAGGTCCTGTGTTAAATTTACAGCTTAAGAACGCTGACGCCATCTACAGCTCAAAAATGTCAGCATGTGTATGAGGCCATAGAATAACATGGTGCGGCAAGCTGTAAAAACAGCTCAAAAACGCGGCGTTAAAAACGCCCGTGTGTATGAGGCCTCATTGAATCATTAATAAAGATCTTACATTTTCTTTCTTTCTTTTCCAAGAATTTTATTAGGTTTTTGTAATGCTATAATACAAAGAGGTAAAGCAATATAGTCATATATAAAATGAATTTGTTCATTGCGAATAATAAACAGAACTGTTAACTTCGTATGACTTTAAGCTTGTTTCAGTATCGCCCATCACTGGGCGGGTTGACTAACTGTAAATCCAGTTGCATAGAATGGAAGAGCCTAGTGAGTGTTACCAATGTTGTCAGTCTCACATCTCTTTCTACAGGAGAACTGATATTGCTCTTGTGTAGTTGTATCTCCTTAGGCTATTGGTGTCTAAGTAGCAAATTAAGCAGCTGTAATTAAGTTGAGGTTATCTATATGTAACCTTACAGCTATATGGTTAGTGAATAGAAAGAGTCGAAGGGAAGGTATGGGAGCAGGGAGAAGTGGGGAATAGATCGCCGGTTCGTGCGACCTGAAAAGTGCACGGCATATCATATACACTAGAAAGTAAGCACAGGATGGGACATGAGCTGTTGGGGTACCAAACCACTTCTAAATACGTTGTGCTCAGGACAGTTTATCAATGAGGACAGGCGTTGGCCAGTTAACCCGTCACATTTTGAGTTGTCCCTGCATTCAATGTTTCTTGAAAGTGTTGCCAACATGCCCAAGTGCGAGTAAATTTAGAAGGATTGTCTTGTGCAACGCCGATCAGCTCCTCCATTTCAGCCGTATTACTAATCCGACAATACCAGGGTGGATTTGATTTAAATCAAGTTGATTTAAATCACTAGTAAAAAACGGTTGATTTAAATCATCATTTTTAGGCTCCATACACACAGGCGTATTAAAAAAAATAAGCAGTAATATTGGGACCGACGTCAAGAAAAAATCGGCATCAAAAAAGCGATTTTGTCGGCGCTTTGCATAGGCATTAATGCGCGTTAATGAGCGTCAGCACTACCTCACGTTTTGTTTAAAAAAACATTCCTCTGCTATTTTTAAACCTGAAAACGCAGGCGCTAAAAACGCCGGTTAACGGCGTTAATGCGCGTTAGTGAGCGTTTTGCCGGCTCAGAGTCAAAAACGCCATAACGCTGTAGCTTCAGAACGTGCTGGATGTGGGTTCTGCTTTCAGCTCACAAACGCCGACGCTATCTACAGCTCAAAAATATCAGCGTTTTTATGGGGCCATTGAATAACGTGAAGAGCTGCAAAAAATGCTCAAAAACGTGGTAGTGAAAATGTCCGTGTGTATGGGGCCTTAAAGATCAACTGTCATCTCTGTCCCACAGTGGCTCCTCCTCCGACCCGCTGCTGACTGACCGACAGTCCCATTCACTTTAATGGGACGGCTGGTGATGCGGCAGTGACACATCAAGGGGAGGGACGTGGCGGCAACAGGTGAGTGGATGCCCGCTAACAGGCGCTGCCATGATGAATCTGAAATGACAGGTACTCTTTAAAGAGGAAGTAAACCCTGATGGGTTTTACTTCCTCTATGTTCGGCTATGTTACCCTGCAATGTAAAAGCATTGCATACTAGCTTATTATGTGTCACTTAACTGCATTGGAAGCCCGCGATATCCCCGCTCCAGGATGTGTCCATCTTCAGTCCTCTTACTTCCGGGGGCGTGGACTCCGGCTTTGTGATTGGCCGGAGCCGCGTGATGTCACTCACATGCATGCGCACGGGAGCCGCCAACTGTGGCACGATCTCAGTGAAGAAATGGCATGGAAGCCTTTTCTTCACTGCACATGTGCCGATGATATTGGTACATGCAAGTACACTGCACATCTCCTAAACCATGCAGGTTTAGGAGATATGCAGGGAACCTACAGGTAAGCATTATTATAGGCTTACCTGTAGGTTAAAGTGGTTGTCCAGAGTTCACAACCACTTTAAATGTTAGAATCTTTCATATTTGCAAACAAAATGAAGGTTTCCTGTTTAGAATAATAAGCTGTCAGGTTAGTAATACAGCGATATCAGAACCTATTCAATCATACAGTTTGTAGTGTACATAGATTTGCAAAACAATGGGATAAAGGAATATTCCTGAACTTTGTTTTATCTCATGGTTACTGTGACATTGTGTGAATGCATCAATGCAGTGTATGTTATCTCAGCTTGCAGAGCTTGGATTCATTGAATGAGTTTATCAAAAAAATGTAAATATTACAGAATATACAGCCTCATGCTAAATAACTAAGCTCAATTTCATGCTGAATAAACTCAATTATTAATGTATCTTGAATAGAAAACTATCTTTAGATAGATTTTTACTTCAAACGAATTTTATTAAAATAAATTTGTTCAATCAAATGAAAATCAAAAAAATCTATTCAAATAACAAAAATCTGATTAAATTTTAAAAAATCCCATTTTTTTATTTTTGTTTTTTTTAAAAATCATCGACTTTTATCCACCCTGGACAATACCAATCTGTTAATGTTGGGGTGTTGGTGGTGCCCTATATTGCTGAGATGCATCGTCTGATATGTGGATTTTGGAAGGGAGGTACTATGTAGCAAGTATTGCGATGGGGTAAAGTCAAGGCAGAAGGTGGTTATTTTAGTTATGTCATCATGCACCGCTTTCCAGATTTCCTGTATTTTCAGACAGGACTACCAAATATGCAGCAAGGATCCAGGTGCAGAGCCACATCTCCAACACAGAGGGGATGTTAAAGGTGAACATTTGTGAAGGATTACAGGGGTTCTGTACCACCCCGAGAAAAGCTTGTATCCCGTCTCCTGAACAGAAACATTTACTGACCCTTTGTTCATGTGGGTGAGGATTCTATACCAGTCTTCATCAAAAAGTTTGAGGTCAAGTTGTGTCTCCCATGTCTGACAAACTTTAGTGTAACTTGGGGTGCATTTGGAAAACAGAAGGGGGTATAAAGTAGATATCATGTATCGTTGTGTCGAATTTCCCGAGCAGATAGCTTCAAACGGAGTGTGGGAGCGGTACCAATTTGGAGAGGTTCTCGGGTATCTGAAAAAGTGCTGTAACTGAACGTAAGCCCAGAATGGGAAAGTGGAGTTTCACAACTTCGCCTGTAGTGCTTCATAGGCTAGAAGGGCCCCTCTGTGAAAAAAAGTGTTCAGCGCATACCTGTTCGTAGGGCCATACGTTTTATAGGAATTCATTAGAGAGACCCGGGGAGAAGTCTGGGTTGTGTCTAAGGGGGTGTGAGTGGACCTGGCTGAGACGAGAGAGCGTAAGGTGTACATGCTGTGCGGAAGCAGTGTAGTGATGGGGCTACCATTGGGTGGGCTTTATATTCTGTAGGTGTGTGTTGTTTGGGTAGCCAAGGTATCACTTGTAGAGGTATCGAGGAGCTTGCTTGTTCTATTTGTATCCATGTGTTGATGGAGATGCCAGTCAACCATTCTGGATAGGTAAGATCTTACATTTTATCATACACTGAAGTAGGCATTTGGTACTGATAAAGCCCCAGGATATGGACAAGGGAAAGACTATTATCATTTAGCGATATGTCGGAGGCACCGAGTGAAACACGTCTACCTGTATCCATCTGTACCTGTACATGCCGCATTGAAATAAACTGCAAGCAAAGAATATCCATGGAGTGCCGCCTGTTTGTCTTTTGGTGTATCTAAGTGATATGTCGGTAGACTGAGGGTTCTTTTACCTTTGTGGTTGGGGTGGAAATAAACAGGTGGCTGAGCCATGTTTTTATTAAAGCGGAGTTCCACTTGTTTTTCTAGTTTATTAAAAGTCAGCAGCTACAAAAAGTGTAGCTGCTGACTTTTAATAAACACTAACTTACCTGTCTCCCGGTCCAGCGATGGCTGCACCCGAAGCCTCGCTCGTCTCCCCCCTCCTCCCTGCGGCGCTGACATTGCAGGTGTGGGCACCGGCCGTGGCTTCACGGCTGGGCACGCACTGCGCATGCGCGAGTCCCGCTGCGTGTTGCCAGTGGCCAGGCAATCTTCTGGGACCTGTGACGTGTCCCAGAAGATTGCCAGGATTGAGGGGCGCCGCCTAGGAGGAGAGGAGGAGTCGCCTAGGTGGCCCAGAAGAGGAAAGAGGGAGAGGGACAGGAAGTCCCTCTGAAAATAGGGTATCCACTCCCCCCAAAAAAAAATTTCATGCCAAATGTGGCATGTAAGGGGGCGATGAGTGCTTAAAGCGGAAGTTCCACTTTTGGGTGGAACTCCGCTTTAACACCATCACACACATGTTGCAGCCACAAAGTAAAGCAATACTCCCTTGTCATGTTTGGTCAGCACTACTGCCCGCCAAAGGCGACCCCTTCCAAGTTAATGGGTCGCGCTGCAACCGCCTCACAACCCTGTGTCATGCACGTGGTTGCGATGCAGTAGTGCAGCATTTATCAGGTTAAAACAGGCAGTGAGGGGGCAACATTGCCTCCACCCCACCTGTCAAATGCCTCTGAAAAGCGATCCACATTCAGACAATTTTTCAGAGGAATGGCAGTCCTTTCTGCTATTGTAGAAGAGCCCTAAGGGCTAGTTCATGTCAGCCTGCTCGCTAAAACATCTGTGCACAGGTATACATTATGTGGGAGCAGTTGGGGCAGTGAGACACTGTTTACTTTTATTAGAGTGCCCCAAAATGACACTTCATTCACGTCTTTGCCCTGCAGCACGTTGTGGCATGCTGCAGCCACATGCAGTACGGTAAATTGTGCTGAATAATAATGCTCACGTGCTGCCATTTTGTGCAGTGCACCAAATGTGAACAAAGCATTATGGTGTGAACAGATCAGAAAACAATTGTTTGCTATGTGACCTTGTATTACATAGTTTATAAGGTTGAAAAAAGTGACAGATCCATCCAGTTCAGCCTAAACTGAATGTGCGTCAATCTATGCAAATCAAGCCTATGCCTATGCTAAGGCCGGATTCACATCTATGCATTTTTAGTGCTTTTTGCATTTTGCAGATTTGCACTACAGAACGTGTTCCATAGGAAACCATGTTAAATGGAATGCAGTGCAAATCTGCAAAATTCAAAAAGCACTAAAAATGTATAGGTGTGAATCAGGCCTAAGAGATATACAGCCAGACCACTTAACCTCACACAAATCAGCCAGTCTTCGCAGTACTTGTACTATAAGAAACAAAGGTGGGGGAGAGGAGTGTAAAAATTCCACTTCTCTGAAGGACTATAGACATAAGTATGTGTCCTTAGGACAGCAGACACAAGGACTACCTCTCCACCACTGTCACACTGCTAAGAGGCAATCACAATGCATTTTGGGTAAAAATTCTTTTCAGTTCATACAATGAAGTTAAAATGTCACACAGTTCCTTTTGTGTTCTTAGGTCTCTAGTGCCATAATATGTGTGATTTCTGCAAAAACAAAGCCTACAGGGGCCCCTAAGAGCGGACTAAAGGGCTACGGAGTTATGTGCGAATTGCACATTATATGTATGTTTTTAAATGCAAGAGGTGCAAATGCCTGAATCTGGTATCAGCCTCTTGCAGTCCCTGTACAGCAGAGCTCAGTCTGGAAGAGGGAAAGTATTTAGACAGAATAAAGGTGGATAAAGCACCTGGACCAGATGGCATCCACCCACGGATCCTAAAGGAATTGAGCTCTGTCATTTCAAAGCCATTGTATCTAATTTTTAGGGACTCCTTAATGACTGGAATAGTACCACTGGACTGGCGTAGGGCCAGTGTAGTGCCCATATTTAAAAATGGATCAAAGTCTTTACCAAGTAACTATAGACCTGTAGGTTTAACTTCTATAGCTGGGAAGATACCGGAGAGTTTAATAAAAGACCACATAGATGAATTCTTGTTGGAAAAAAATATGTAAAGCAACAGACAGCATGGATTCATGAAAGACAGAAGTTGTCAAACAAACCTAATTTCTTTTTTATGAAAAGGTAAGTAAAACCTTGGACAGAGGGGTGGCTGTGGACGTGGTATACTTGGATTTTGCAAAAGCGTTTGACACCGTTCCCCACACACGGCTAATGTGTAAGGTAAAGTCTACAGGCTTGGAAAGATCAGTTTGTAAATGGATAGAAAACTGGCTAAAAGACCGAATTCAGAGAGTAGTGGTTAATGATTCTTATTCTGAATGGTCTAAGGTTATCAGTGGTGTACCCCAAGGTTCAGTGTTGGGACCCTTACTTTTCAATATATTTATAAATGATATAGGGTCTGGGATTAAAAGTACAATTTCAGTGTTTGCAGATGACACCAAGCTATGCAGTGGAATAACTTCCTTGCAGGATGTCTCCAACTTACAAGCCGACCTCAATGCACTGTGTAATTGGGTGACTATGTGGCAAATGAGGTTTAATGTTGACAAATGTAAAGTTATGCATTTGGGGGCTAAGAATATGCATGCATCGTACATACTAGGGGGAGTACAACTGGGGGAATCCATAGTGGAGAAGGATCTGGGGGTTTTGGTAGATCATAAATTTAAAAATGGCATGCAATGCCAAGCTGCGGTTATCAAAGCAAGCAAAATCCTTTTTTGTATTAAGAGAGGTATGGACTCCAGAGAGAGAGACAATATTTTGCCCCTGTACAAATCATTAGTAAGACCTCATCTGGAATATGCAGTTCAGTTTTGGGCACCAGTTCTCAAAAAGGATATCGGGGAACTGGAGAAAGTACAGAGAAAGGCAAACAAACTAATAAGAGGCACGGAGGAGCTCAGCTATGAGGAAAGATTACAGGAACTGAATTTATTCTCTCTTGAGAAGAGGAGATTAAGGGGGGATAAGAACAACATGTACAAGTATATAAGTGGTCCATATAGTGAACTTGGTGTTGAGTTATTCACTTTAAGGCCATCACAGAGAACAAGGGGCACTCTTTATGTCTAGAGGCAAAAAGATTTAATCTCCAAATACGGAAAGGTTTCTTCACAGTATGAGCTGTGAAAATTTGGAATAGACTCCCTTCAGAGGTGGTTCTGGCCAGCACGGTTGATTGCTTTAATAAAGGCCTGGATACTTTCCTAAATGTACATAATATAACTGGGTACTAACATTTATAGGTAAAGTTGATCCAGGGAAAATCTGATTGTCTCTCGTGAGATCAGGAAGGAATTTTCCCCCCGTTATAGCAAATTGGATCACGCCTTGTTGGGTTTTTTTGCCTTCCTCTGGATCAACTGTGGGTGAAGGTTTGTGTATATGGGATTGTATGGCTATATATATATATATATATATATATATATATATATATATATATATATATTTTATTTTTTATTTTTATTGATTGAACTAGATGGACTTGTGTCTTTTTTCAACCTGACTAACTATGTAACTATGTAGCATAAGGAGCCAATCAGTTGGGCTGCAATGCTCATATGCTAACAAGGAGCATGATGATAGGAAGACAGAGCAGAGTGATAGAGGTAAGCTCATCAGTCAGCTGCTTCTCCTTCAACATCTAGTCACAGGCTGGAGGGAGGGACAACACCTATAAAGCTGACCATACATGGATTGGGCGGAACTGGCTGAATTTCGATCCATGTATCCCACAGCTATCTCATCCAATGAGGAGAGGGAGTCGAGGAGAGCCAAGGCTCTCGTGCACATTGCTGGATCGAGAAGGGCCTTATGTGAGTATTAGGAGGGCTGGGGAGGGCAGCACACAGAAGGTGCATAAAGGTAAGAAACCTTCAGC